>REGL01000017.1:0-13868 GCA_004194395.1 Aurelia aurita complex sp. Pacific | reverse complement strand
TTTCCAACCTTCATATCGAAGATGGTACCAAATGATGATGATAGAACAAGTTCAGAACTTTGAATACCTTGGATTCCAGATTTCTGCTGAATTAGATAGCTCAATACCAGTTTCCCATCGTATTAACAAAGGATGGACTGCCTTTCACAACAGCAAAAAGCTGCTCACCTCAAAGCGCATCTGAGTAACCACCAAGGCAAAAATCTACAACACGTACGTGCTCCCAGTCGTCTTATACGGGCTAGAATGTGCAACTTGGACAAGAACATCAGCTACTAAACTCGAAGTCTTTCAAAACCACATCATGAGATATATGACTGGCCGCAAGCTGCAAGGTCATATCACGATAGAAAGCCTAGGCCTACGATTCCAAACGAAACTGAAATTTATATCAGCTGTTATTAAAGAGAGAAAGTTGAAATTTTTTGGCCATGCAAAACGATCATCAGTGGGACTATCCCAATCAATCCTAGAAGGCCGCGCCAATGGTACAAGGTACCAAGGAAGACCGAAACGTCGCTGGATAGATGACATCAAGACCTGGAGTGGGTTACCATCTTGGGACTCTATAAATGACATTCTACAGGACAGAGCACGTGGTGAAGCTTGTGTTATACTGTATCGCATTCTGAACAAAACGGAGCGGAGAACACGCAAAACAGTCTGAGATATAAACAACAACAAAGGTTGAGATACAAAGCTTGCATAATGAGACCATATTATCCTATCAGCTGATTAACATAACAAACCAAATCATGAATCAAAATCAAGAGTCATTAACTGAACAGCATGACTTTCACGTCTCTTTCATTCGCCACTGCGTCGGTTTCTTTGCTTCTCTTCACTTTGCTCTTTTCTTCGATTTTACATGTGAAGGTCTCGTGAATCTCGTCGCATTTTCTCTTGCCATCCAATTTATAGTAAAGGTAAGGAGCATGTTAATTTTATGTTTTCATCAATTCTTGCTCCCTGGGGGCATTGCTGTTTGGAGGCATTGCTGTTGTTTCCTGTTCGTCCCATTTCCGTCCCATCTACCTCGTTTACCATAAGGCGAACAAAACAGTTCAATCGTTCCGGGACTTTGCACCCGTACATTATTATTCCCTGGAAGTATCTACTGGCGTGCCATCCTTTGGGAACAACCTGTAGACTTATGACGATGAGTCTCTTGTTTCCCTGTGCTCTTTGACTTCAAGATGGCGTACCGCAGGGATACAAGGGACTCGTCGTCATAAGTCTAAATGACCTGTAGCGTGGTCTCTCCCAGCAGCAACAGCAACAACAAACAAGGCTCGCTGTTGCAATGTCACTGTCCGAAATTCATAGGATGAAGCACTTCGCCGATCAGGTGAACATGCATAATCTTTCTCGTTGCCCAAATTTGGGGCAACATTTCGCGGTTACACTACCCCAAAGAAGAAGGTAACAACCTGAAACATAGATTAAGCTATTCACGAATCTGTTGATCCCATTTTCCATGTTCCATAGCTAAAAGTCAAGATTTGTATGCTTTGAGGGGTTGGCCCCTAGAGTAGCGTCACCCATTATGGCCGGTCGCCCATTATGGCTGGCTAGCAAGAGAAATTAAATTTCAGGGGACTGACGACTAGCAATAAAATTGAAATTGCGCGGAAAATCTTCGGTGACATCTGTTTTATCATGATTTGACCTTCACTGAAGTTTCAGTTCATTTGCATTGAAACCCGACGAGATGGATTGTGTATATCTCTAATTGATTCTTTTTGTTATTTTCGTCGCCCATTATGCCCATCAGTTTACCAGAGAAGTTTCCAATCGCTTCAAAATATCGAAATGGAGAATTTATTAAAAAAAACACCAATTTGGGTCGAAATCTTACTGACTGACTTGGAAAATCATCGAAACCCAAACACACGCAGCATTATATCAAGTCTGAATTTTAGAAACTTATGCCAAAACTCATCCGTCCACGCACAAGAGATAAGGCAGGATTTAGAGCAATTCGAAGCATGTATTTCAATCGCCAAAACTCGAAGTTTACCGGGTGTCCCAGAAAAAACGCAACAGATTTGATCGGGGCTAGCAACAAGACTTTAGGTCTAATCAGTCACTGATAAGTGTCAAGTAATCCTTGATAATTAACTGGAAGATACACACCTTAATCTTGTATATTGATGCTCTGATAGTGTTAATATCAATCTTCAAAGTCCAACTTTGCCTAAACCTCCAAACCAGAGCTTTTGGGTTTCGGCCTAAACTGCAAACGCGCTATTTTGGGGAATCTCCTGAATTACCGTGAGATAAGAGAATAAAGCCTCGTGTTGAGGAAAATATTTGGACAGAAATACAATGAGATTCATCAATTTTTTCAAGAAGAGATATCTTTCTTTATGCTTCGAAAGTTTCGAAAAGTTAGAATTGCATCTGTCTCATAAAAGAGAGCAGTCTGCGAAGTAGTTTCCTTGGGCGTGAAAAATGAATTAGTTCTTGCAATCTTCATGATTGTTATGAAATGCATTTTGCATAATCCTCCTTAGAATTGTTACGAAACAAACACTCAGATATACCCAAGGGAAAATTATCCATGGATAAGGTCCTTAACCCTAATCCGCATGGGGGGGGGTGGATTCCAACCCCCCCCCCTCAAGGTTTTATTTGGCGCGTTTTTAAACGACATTTGATATGTCCCCCAGCCTCCCTGACTTTTACTAATTATCTATTAGCCACATTTTGGTGGAAATGTTTTAGAACAATAGGACTCACAGGTCACGTGACATGCCCATATTTGGAAGGAGGTAGCAGCAAAATCAGTGTTTTCAATGATTTCAATGGAATTATTTGATTGAATTATGAAGTATTATACAGCAAATGAATCAGCAATTAGTTATAGAATTTAGAGCTCTTGGGGGCCTTTTATTCGATGGTTTTTTAGAAAGTTGAGGTAAAGTTGCAATTTTTGTGTGGGACCCTGGGGGCTAAGATTTAATCCTCCAAGTTTTTCGAAGAAACAAACAGAAGAAACAGAAGAAACAAATGAAATAGAAGAAACAAACTTTTTCAGGATCCTGCTGGGGTTTTATGACCTTGTAAATGTTTTAGGCATTTGGTTGCTCTGTTTTTCCTTTTTAACCATTGAAGCTGGTCTGCCAGGTTTTACACACCACTTCGAAAGTTCGCCATCTGCTGGAAAAATCTGCTTCTCGTACCGTTTCTCGGTCCTAAGAATTTTCTCTGGCTGAAATGTGTCTTGGTAATACTCCCTGTGCCTGGAAGCATGGGGCGTGTTTTTGCAAAGCAAGTAAGCTAGGGGCGTTTAGTTTCAGCTTTCACAAACATTTTTAGTTCAAAGGATTGCAGCCCCATTAATTTTTAGCATATTTGCAAGATTCTGGCGTCAAAGTTAAATTAAAGATACCAGAAACAGGGTTATCTAACCAGAAGCTCATTTATTTTCCCGCTATTTTTTAATATTCAACCCTATAGTGGTAGGGCTATCGGCCACGTCCTATTTTGGTCCGGGGAGGGGGGGGCACAAACAAGTCCCTGCTACCTAGCTCTTGACTGGTAATAGGTAGTGCAACCAAATTTGGTGTCCTACTAGCTCCAGGCATGTAATTATTAAGAATTCAAAGATTAACTCAAAACTAAACATCATTATTGCTCACGTCAGCAATTTTCAATGTGTGCTCAAGAAGAGTGCCAAAATTGGCCAAAATCAGCCAAAATCTAATTTCGAGCATAGTTTCCATCCAAACATGATTATCATAATGAAATACATCAAACCACACTAGCCTGCATGCAAAATCAATTTCAAAATATTGCGATTGTGCTGCTTTTTTCGCGAAAATTGTGATTCGAGAATTTGCTATGTTGATGTTGACAGGGTCAGTCCCGGAAAAATATCTCCCTCCCACACATGTGATAAAATATATTTCAACGAAACTTTAATAGTAGTAGTAAAATACGTACTTACAAAAAGTCAGAAAGTTTCATTGCCATAGACTTCCTCATTGCAGAGTTGTCAGAGAAAATCTACTAGCAAATTTGCCCCCCCCCCTCAACCAGAATGGGGTTAATCAAATCTCAAACAATTTTTTTGGGACACCCTGTAGAATTTAGTTAAACAACAGTGGACCAATTCAGGCGATCCCTACTAAGATGGCTGATAAACGTTGCTAACTCATTGAAATACAAGTAAGTATTCTGGGTAACACTGGTTATCATAAAATACAACTAGAATACCAGGGTTCTGTGTTGGTTGATCGGCAACTGTATCAAATCCTTTAGGTGGTACTCTCATCCCATTCTGACCAGTTGTAAATTTACCAACGAGGACTCTTGCAAGATACATGTAACGAGAGCTAGATCCCGGTTGTACTTTTGCATATCTCACTGAATAAGATGAATCACGTGCAAAATAGACTCCATTGCCATACACAGTACCTGTGAATATAAAACGATACCTCAACTTTTACCTTCTTCATCTCAAACCTTAGACTCATTACATAAGTCCCAGAATCGCTCATTGAATTGGATGGCTATCGCTCATAATGAGAGAAATATAAGAGAAAATAAAAAATCAGATCAAAATGTTGATCGAATACAAGGACTCCCGTGCAAGAACAATGAGCTTTGATGCAAGCTTTTACCCAAACTGTCTTTCGGAATGGAATAAACTTGACTCGGAGATAAGACAATCACAAACTCTGGGCATGTTCAAAAAGAAACTTTTTTCACTCATTCGTCCCCTACCCCGTCCAGTCTACAGCATTCATGACCCGAAAGGCTTGGCAATTCTAACACAACTTCGTGTGGGTCTAAATAAGCTAAATTTTCACAAATTTAAACACAACTTTAAAGACACAGTAAATCCGATGTGCTCGATCAACGATGGAGTTGAGGTTACGGAACACTTGTTGCTGCTCTGCCAAAGCTATGATGTGCAAAGACCGGCAAGTGTAAAATGCAGGTTTGTAGGTTGGTAAAACGCAGGCTTGCGGGTCGGTAAAACGCAGGCTTCTGGCCAAAGGGCTCTGGCTAGAGGCGAGGGGCCTGCTTTTCAAAACCACTCATGTAATTGAGTTCTGTAGAGCAATGGATGAGCCTGAAAAGCTGTTGCCCTGACTGAAGCAGCAGGAGGTGGGCGTTGCAAACAATCGACTTTTTAAGGTAAATTATCACCGTTTTTTCCTTTTATTTTCAAACTTTATAATTTGGTTAAATTGAAGCCAGGGGTCTGCGGCATGGTCCAATGGTCCAGAGGGTCCGGTAGATAGAATATGTCATTTAAAAGTTTGACTTCATAAGGTAGGGCTAAAAGGGTGTTAAAGACAAGGGAAATTGCTAGATAGAGCATTCGTTGCTTCCTTTTATTGTTCTATTCCCTAACTGACAGTGGTGCCTTGCTAATTATGTGTCGAAGATTGAAGAAATCTAAATAGGTCCTAGCCTTGCAATATTCCGATGGCTTCTGTGTGACGCATGGAGAGGAATGTTAGTAACAACAACACTTTGACAGAAATAGTTTTTTTTACGAGAATACGACTCAGTTTGGAAAAACGTTATCCCAACGGTTATCAAAGATTTCTATGCGAATATGTATTAGCGACCAAGATATCAAAAATTTCCACGGGAGATTTACATCAAAGTAACATAAGTTCCTTTCAAGCCATCCAATTAAAAAAAAAATGCAATAGAATTTCATACCGACCTTTTTAAAGATTTGAAAGAATTGAGCCATATGCTACCTTCCTCTTCCTTTTCGACGTTTCGCTTGTCTTTTCGCTAATATTTTTTAAATGTTTTGAGCTGCTTCGCAGCTCATGAAATTCATTTTAAAATTTCTCGCAACTCTCATTTCTGAAAGCAAGTTGGAAAAGTCACGTGACATGCATTCTATGTGTCAATAGTTGCAATGAGTTTCAATGGGGAATGGGGTAATCACAGCCGGCAGAGCAATATGGGTATGCATAAATTCAAATTCCATAATGGTTGCAAATATTGCCACAAAAGGGCCTAGGCTCGCTATACAAGGACCCTCAACTTATGCTCATCTAATTGAAGTGAATTAGTGTTGTTGTTGTCGTCCCAGTTGAGGGCCTTATGGCCAAGCTCTTCTCAGAACGGCAAACAAATTCCCGCCAGGAACAAATTTGTTCCTGGGTCAATCAGGATGAAAGACTTGAAATAACTTGATGGGATCAGTGACGCATTTACCCATGGGCCCACTGGGCCCGGGCCCAGGGGCCCCCTAAAATTCTTATATCCAAGGGGCCCCGAGTAAAATTTGAGAAAATCTGTGAATTGCTGTTAATTTCACTCTTGTGTTGGAATTTAGTGCTAACGTCTTCAGACAACACCATGGTTTCATATATTAACAATACATGATGGGTGAGCGAAGCAGAAATTCTGCAATAACGTAAGTTTGTTCAAAAGCCTCTTGAAAAGTTCCTCGATAAAAGGAGGAATTTCGTTGATACAGAAGCCCAAGTCCATAGAAAAAAGAAAGAACTTGAAGAGGCAACAACCCCATGAAACACAAACGCCTATTTCGGATTATCTACCCTGTTNCAATTTGCACATGTTTTTGCATCAAATAGGAATGTGAGTAAATTTCTGACTGTTAATTTGAGGATTCGTTACTTCTTGCATTCTGTTTAAAAAGACGTAAATAGTTGGATTGTATTGTAAATCTTATGACATTAAGTACAGAAATCCCCTTGTACACGATGTATCGGGTACTGAAGTAGCTGCTTCTCATAACCAGTGACGCATTTACCCATGGGCCCACTGGGCCCGGGCCCAGGGGCCCCCTAAAATTCTTATATCCAAGGGGCCCCGAGAAAAATTTGAGAAAATCTGTGAAATGCTGTTAATTTCACTCTTGTGTTGGAATTTAGTGCTAACGTCTTCAGACAACACCATTGGTTTCATATATTAACAATACATGATGGGTGAGCGAAGCAGAAATTCTGCAATAACGTAAGTTTGTTCAAAAGCATCTTGAAAAATTCCTCGATAAAAGGAGGAATTTCGTTGATACAGAAGCCCAAGTCCATAGAAAAAAGAAAGAACTTGAAGAGGCAACAACCCCATGAAACACAAACGCCTATTTCGGATTATCTACCCTGTTAGAGCAAATTGTGAAAGGAGATAAAACCCGCACTTAGATTGTTGCTCAATGCAATGACCGCACTTTGCCATGCAGAGTTTCCACCGGTGAAAGAAGTTTCTCCATGCTGACAGGGTCAAGCGTCAACTGAGGTCCACAATGTCATAAGAGCACGTTGTTGCCTTGTGCCTAATGAATTGCAGCAAATTTTGATGTCCTGAGGCAGTGGCGTGGCAACTGAAGGGTGGCGGGCAGGGGTATGGGTATGGGTATGGGGGGCAATTGCCCCCACTTCTGTCCAAAGATGGTCCCCGAGATTCCTTTAAAACCGAAGAGAAACTAGCTGGGTATAGGTTGGGAAAGAACTTTCCGAGAAATGTCAGATCTTCCATTTTAGCACTGGCAAGTATGGAATATGGAATCAGGGAGTGCGTTCTAAGCCAAAGTAAAGGATGTTTCTTCAGAAATTTGTCCCCGTGCTCCGATTCGTAGGATAACCGTCACAAAATATCAAAGTTTCCTTGTCGCAAATGGCAAGTATGATATTCGGAGATGCATTCTAAGCCAAAGTAAAGGGCGTGGCCCCAAAAATCTTCAAGGGGCTTCGCTCCCAGGCCCCTCGTTTCATTCCGTCCCCACTTAATTCACCCTGGACAAGGGTAGTTTTCTTGAGAGTGTACCGAAATTTATATATTGTATGTAGTCATGTTTTCGAGTTCCCCTGTCAAACTGTTTAGTTAATAGTAACTTGTTTCGCTACGACTGAATCTGGCGGCCATACATGCTAACAGGGTACCGAGTACTATGATACAAATTTTGTTCAGGTATATTCTATGGGGCCCCAAATAGTTTTGGGCCCAGGGCCCCAACAGACTTAAATGCGGCCCTGGATGGGATTGGCTGATTCTTCTTCAATTCAAATTTCGCACAAGACTTATGACATTTCGTCCCTTGTTTCCTTGCGTTCTTTGATTTGCAGATATCACTTGCTCAATAAGGGACTCATTTCATTACTCCTATAAAATGGGCCCCCTGTGTCAAAATGGCCTAAAATAGCGGGAGTTCTCGTACACTCAAAAAATAGCTTCAATTTCTGGTTTAAAGAGCTTCAACATTGAAAAGCAAACTTGTAGTACAAAGAATAATGTTTTACGAACCTATTCATCGCAAAATACATACCTTTCAAGCAGCAATCTTCCTCTGTAGAAACAAAATAGATCTATCGCAGCTACGAGAACTCTTTCTCGAATCAACCGTTTTTGTACTCAAGAACAACAACAGTCAAAATAGCGCCTCGTTATTGGTTGAAAACTAAATTCTAGTAATTTGATTGGTCAATATGGATCCACACCATATTGGCCTAAAGTGGCTACACTTTATAGGAGTAATGAAATGAGTCCCTACTGAGCAAGTTACACCTGTAAATCAAAGAACGCAGGGAAACAAGGGACGAAATGTCATAAGTCTAACTTCGCACCACAGACAAACAAAAACTTTCGAACAACGCGTTCGACTGAACTACTGCAGCGATTAAAATCTCAAAGTAACGAGAGAATTTACGAGATCTTTTGCGTCTCCAAACAACCAAAATATCACTTATAGGTAGGAGTTTTTTGCTTTAATAGCTCAAAGAAAGATTCATCTAAGTAATGATAGCAGTGTAGCACTTTAATAAAACCACTTTTTGCGGCGTTTTAGGGTCGGTGGTTTTGAAAAAATAGCAGGTGATTTAGGCCATGTCCGTTTCTGGAAGCGTATAGCCATGGGTCGTAGTTAGACTTATTACCTGGAGTCTCTCGTTTCCCTGTGCTCTGTGACTTAATGATGGCGCTTTGGTCAACAGAGAGACTCAGACCCCGTTTACACGGTAGCGGATCACTTTTGATCCGATACAAAAAGTGTTGCGGATCAGCCTACGGTTTACACGAGCTCGATGTGATCCGATACACTTATGCTCCGCTATCCGCATCAATTTTGATCCTGCTACGAAAGCGAACTCGTTTTGTGTCGGATCACTTTTGTATCGGATTACTCTTGCTCTGCGCCGTGTAAACGCAAGTGACCCGCATCAATTTTGATTCGGATTCATTCCGAGGGTATTTTCCATACAAACGAGATTTAATGATAATTGCAGTTTGTTTTGAAATTTTGACGTTAAAAGGAAATCACTGAAAACCCGAGAAAAACTTGAATGTGACCTCGTCCTTTTTCTATGGTGACCGCTGATCCGCTACCGTGTAAACGAGGCCGTGATCCGATACAATTTTGATCCGCTACCGTGTAGACGGGAGGGTGATCCGTAACACTTTGATCCGCAACACTTTTGATCCGCTACCGTGTAAACGGGGTCTCATTCCCCAACGCTTGTAGAAATGGAATATTCCCGCACTGATTCTACTAATAGACCTTTTCGCTATTCTACACAAGGTTCCATTATGTGGCTTTGGAGCTTCTATCAATTGTATACATTTGAACATTCTACAAATGTATCAAGCTATCGTTCGATTCGGATTCTTTTTCAAATNTCCGCTACCGTGTAGACGGGAGGGTGATCCGTAACACTTTGATCCGCAACACTTTTGATCCGCTACCGTGTAAACGGGGTCTCATTCCCCAACGCTTGTAGAAATGGAATATTCCCGCACTGATTCTACTAATAGACCTTTTCGCTATTCTACACAAGGTTCCATTATGTGGCTTTGGAGCTTCTATCAATTGTATACATTTGAACATTCTACAAATGTATCAAGCTATCGTTCGATTCGGATTCTTTTTCAAATCTTAGCTAAAAGATCTATTGAGCCTAAATCACATTCTACTTTTTCCTCAAAAACCACTGAACGCCAAAAAAACATTTTTCCAGAACTGCTGTACCATAAAATTTGCTATCAGAACTTCGATAAATGTTCATTCTAGCTATCAATGCAAAAAGCGCATTCCTCTAAGCCATACTACGACTTTGCGACAAAAACTTGTCGCAGATTGACATTTTTGTCCGGTTTTACAGCTCTACGGCCATAAGACCCTCGGTGGAATGACAACAACAACAACAACAACAACAATTCAATTCAATAAGATGTGCGTAACTAGAGGGTCCTTATGTAGTGAGGTTAAGTCGTAGTTATAGCGTCCATCATCTATCAATAGACCTCTTTACTTCTTAAAAAAGAGATTTGGATCGAGCATCCAAATCTGGTAAATATTGGGAAGGAAAAAGAAAGAACGACCCCCGTTCTCAGTGGATGAACTGCTAGCTGTGGTATGCAGAGTTGAGTCTGCACGCAGGCTAGTATGAAGTTGCTTCGGATCTCAAAACTTTTCAGAGAGTTTGTTATCGACTACTTTGTGCAAAGTGAGTTAGCCATGGTTAAGTTTACATACAGGCAAGTGTTATTGGTCTTTTTGCTTTGCTTCTCGTTATTTTCATCATTTTTAGCTGACTTTGCTTTCATTTATATAACGACGGTTGAAACACAAACTTCGATTTGCAAAGTCGCAAAATGAAATCCTTGTAATGCTCGCACTGTTACACAATAAAATCATCCAACGACAAATGACAAATAATGAGAAATAAGGCCAGAAGGCAAATGAAACTTACTAGTGTATTTAAACTGAACCAGTCAAGTCGTAAGTCCATTCGAGCAAAGTTGCTTCATCGTTGCTTAACTATCTGAAAAGTGTTATGAGATCCGAAGGAACTTCTTACCACAGCTAGCAGGTATCCATACAAAACGGGGGTTGTGTTTCCATTTCTTTTGACAAAATGTACAAGATTTGAACGCTCGATCCAAACCTCTTTTTTAAGAAGTTAGAAGGTCTATAGCAATAACCTACGAACACATAATCAGCTTAACCAGGGCCCAAATGGGTCGACAGTTGAGATTGCGATTGCGAGAAGACCGTTTAGAGCCTGGGAACGAGCTTGACTCATGACCATACAGCTTCAAAACACAGACTAATTTAGGCCATTTCTGTCGCGTTTACGGCGGGACCAATCAGATCGCTACTTTCTTAATAAGGTGAGACCACGTGCCTACTCCTAGCGTTGATTCGTTGATTAGATCAAACTCCGACTTTTCGAAGCGAAACGACGTTCGAAACGACGTTCAAAGCGACGTTCAACAGTCTTTTTATGCGGCTTTTTACTGCATGTTACCGTCAAAAAGGATGATTACACTTACCATTGACCCCAGCAAAGGATCTGTTAAAACCAGATTCGTTGATTTCGTCAACAGATGAAGCACTTGTTCCATGGAAAAGTCTCTTTTCATTGTCACTTCCAGCTCCAGCCGTTTTTTCCATGCTTTCTTTCTTGGCCATGAAAGATTTATAAAGCTGGGGATTTTGAATTCTTCGTATCTCTAAGACTTGCTGAATCTGGCCTTGGGCTGACGCCATATACAGCGCATGTATTTTTTTAAATTCAGGCGACGTTGGTTGAAGTTTTACAACATGGACTTTGGATTCATGGCCGCTTGGATTTGTTGGCATTTTATCCCACTCTTGAGGTAATGGACCTAGGTAAATAAAACCGATGTAAGTGTGATATTAGTAAACTGGTTAAACTATTGCGGCGCGGCTGTGTTTGTTTTGTATTATTCGTCGAGAGAATGTCCTGTCTGTGGTCACTAATCGCTTTGAATCGAGGTGTCAATCAAAAGCAACTGATGCTATTGCTTGTTTTGTATTATTCGTCGAGAGAATGTCCGTTCTGTGGTCACTAATCGCTTTGAATCGAGGTGTCAATCAAAAGCAACTGATGCTATTGCATTACGAAATTTGTCCTTCTTCATTCCCGTACAAACCCTTTAACAGCATGTTACTAATATCTGGGTCTAAAAGATTAGTGATCTTGCCAAAAAATTTTATAACTAAGACTGCGTTCACACGATGCCAGCAAATTCTGAAAATGGTGAAAAATGTGACGGATAGGCCTTCCGTTCACACGAAAACGGCAAATTTTTTTCTGGTAGATTTTGAAAACAGTAGGGTACATTTTAAAAACGGACCTCGTTGAAAACGGTATCGTGTGAACGCTAGCTCAAATATTGCTACCGTCATATTTTTCAACGTTCTCGAAATTATGTGAACGCAGTCTAAGTTTGACTTTGATTGATCAATTCAAATGTCAGTTTTGTTTGAATATTGGCCGCGTACTTTATTGGCCGCGCCACATCCCGCTAAACCACAGGAAGCCCAAATGGATAAATTATAGATGTCATTGTTGGCCGAGTGCTGGTGTATGTGCAGCTCTTTTCAATGATGATCAGTAAATTTTTAGAATGAAGTTAAACATTATGATTTTCCTTTTGAAAGCATCAGTGTTGTTTCTTTGTGTATCCAACTCTTGAATTAATTGTAAAACAAAACAGCATTCTCTTCACCCTAACCTCCGTGAGGTCTGCCATTTCTTATTCCGAAGTCAAGGCAACCAGCCGTACTCGATCTGAAGTCGAAGCAACTATATTACGTCACATAAGGTTGCTGGTACGGCTGCAGTGTACTCTACCATTGTTATGAATATAACTAAATATATGTTATGAATATATGTTATATTCATAACAATGGTAGAGTACACTGCAACCGTACCAGCAGCCTTATGTGACGTAATATAGTTGCCTCGACTTCAGATCGAGTACGGCTGGTTGCCTTGACTTCGGAATTCGGAATAAGAAATGGCAGACCACACGGAGGTTAGGGTGAAGAGAATGCTGCTTTGTTTTACAATTAATACAAGAGTTAGATACACAAAGAAACGACATTGATGCTTTAAAAAGGTAAATCATAATGTTTAACTTCATTCTAAACATTTACTCATCATCATTGAATAGAGATGCACATACACCAGCAGTCGGCCAACAATGACATCTATCATTTATCCATTTGGGCTTCCTGTGGCTAAACCTGTTATCTTTTCTGACTCAACAGGTAGTAATAATACGATAATATACATACTTTTCGATTCACCCATGTCATCTCTAATGATTTCTCTTTCCTCCTTATTCTTTAAATTCGTGCAGCTTTTATTAACAAAGTCAACTTTGAACGTGCAGCTCTCGCCATTGTCGTCCTCCATTTGTATCTCTGCTTCACTTCTATTCTCTTGATATAGAGTCTCAAGCTTACAATTGAGTATTGGGTCATAGTTGATGACGGTGTTACCTGTCTGTACTTCTTTCCACTGCACCAATCCTGCAACGAGTTGCTGCTTTTCTCGTTCCTGTCTTTCCTTCAGTTGGTCTGCAATCAGGTCATTCAGATCACTCAGAATGTTAGCTGCATCTTTGGCGAAGCCGATCAGCCGAACAGTCCCACTTTTCTTGTCGATCTCAAACAAAACATCTCTTTTCGCAGCGTATGATTTGATCCGCTTAATTTGCTGAGCGGTCAGTTGTTTGTAGTCTTCTCTCTTTGTTTCAATCGGGTTAATATTTTCATCAACAATTTCAACTAATCTTCTTGTGCACTCTCTTATCGCTCTCTGTTCAAAGCCATACAGGACCAATGTGACAGGCTCAAAATCCTCCTTACCATCGCCAGGTATGGTGCTAGCCATACCAGAAGAATCTGCACCACTAGTCTTCGAAGAAAAGAAGGATGCAAAGTAAGCAACCTTTTCTTTGAACCAATTAACAAGGCCCCCTCCAGCATTCTTAAAAAATTCTTCGGGGTTGCTAAGTACATTTGCCAACTCAGCTTTGAAATCATCCACCATTTTCCCCTCAAAAATGATGATTCTAACTTTCTTGATATTTCTTAGTGACTCTTTGACACTTAA
>REGL01000016.1:776393-806482 GCA_004194395.1 Aurelia aurita complex sp. Pacific | reverse complement strand
GACATCTAATTTGAGACAGTCTATAGATGTTTGACATGTGTTAGACTGCTTGAAAAGCACTTGATATATATATATATATATTTGTTGCCATCATCCTCAAGATGAAAATGCAACGTAAGTTGACATACATCTTTATTCTCCCTTCACCCATTTCCAAACATACAAAATCGCTGTTAGCTTTAGCACAACGGAACTAGACTGCATGCAGACTTTACTTTCCAATGCGAAGGAGAGCTTATGAGTTCCTCAACGGCTCTCCTTCGCAGTAGAAAAGTAAAGTCTGCACGCAGGCTAAACTGAACCAATTTTAAGTAATAATATAAATGCTCCAACCTGAGCCTCCTAGCCTCCTTCCAACTATCAAATATTGTGCGATTTATTGACACCGAGGCTTTATTAAGATCGTACATTGAAGCAAATGGTGATAGAGCTTTAATTCTGAAAATAAGGAAGATGTTCAAATGAGGAGATGTTAGAGAAGTTTTGGGGATTATAGGGCTCAAACATGTCCAACGGTAGAATTATAGCAAAGTAGCTAAACTTTCTTTAAAGCCATTCAATTAAAAAGTCATCGAATTTTACACCAACCTTTTTAAAGATTAGGAAGCTATGCTCACTGATATGAATTTTGCTCAACTGTTACAAGAAATAAAAAGAAGCATTGAGAATTTGATTGCCCATTTATTTAAGATTAGCCATCAAAGGTTCTTACACAGTTAAGATATTGCCTTATACTGCTTGAAAACGTTGCTTGTTGTCAAGTGTAGGGTACAGATGACTTCAGAGCAAAGATGAGGTAAATGGTGATCAAGCAAATTGCCTCTGGCCATTTCCCATGCATCGCTTGAATTGTTTACTTTTGCCCCCTCCTCCGCTTATTGTTAGCCTGAGTGCAGATTTGACTGGTTTCTCTTCTGAAAGGTTTCTCTCTGAAAATAAATCAATTGAGTTTGCATGCAGGCTACTCATAGTCCTGTCTGCCCATAGTTCAGTCACTTTCTCTTGATATTTGCGTGAAGCAAATTAGAATAGTAAACAAAAGAGAATACTAAAATAAACGAAAGCAAAATTCGACTTTTCTATTTTGACCACACATCGTCAGCTGCCATATAAAATATAAAATTAATCGAGGTCTCGAAAAAAAAAATGAACTAACACCACTCTTTTTTGAAATGTGATAACAGGATGCCCACCCACTTGAAGAAAGAATTAACGCATTTCCTTTGGTTTTTTCTTGAAACCGAAGTTGAATCAAACAACCCTTTTCAATAGCTGAATATGTATTATGATGATGACGATGAATGACCTACCTGAGACGGTATATAACCAAGCACTGCCGCTGCAGAAGGGTGGGAGAATATTGTTTAAGTGTGTATGGAGATAACACAAACAATTGAGACATCCTGGTTTGCAAAGATACGGTTGTTTGAAAGTTGGCAGATAGATTTATGGAGCTTTTTAGCGCTGAAACTTTGTCCGACTTTTTTAGCAGCTATTATGGTGGGTGAGAGGATTCGATAGGCAGTTGCTGGTATGAGAACTTCGCTTAAAGTGTGATTGTTAGAAGAAAGCTTCTTTTTGACAGTTGAAGCTGTGTTCAACCTTTTGTAACAACGATGTAATATCGTACGTGGGGATTTTAGGGAAAGATACTCGTTTGAAAACGTTACTCGTCCTTTAATTGTATTGAGAAGCAAGGACGTTTATTTTGGTTCGGGAAAGATCTTGCATTACAGGATTTACCAGAAAATTTGACGAGGTTCGTTACGTTGCAGTTTCGGTTTCGTTACAGGTACGTACCACTGTTTGAGCTGATTCAACTCAATTTGAAGTTACGTCTTGGAAAACTTTACTAAAAGCTTGATTATATCCAGAAACAGGGATGTTTGCCTTGGTTAGAGAAGATCTTGCACTATAAAGGTTACCAGAGATTTTGATGCCTTGTATCGTGCTCGGAAGCCGTGTTTAGCTCATGTAATATTACTGCAGGAGAGGATTCAGGGATAATGTGTTTATTTGAGGACTTCACTTAGAATGTAACTTGTACCCAAGAAACAAAGACGATTATCCATCTGATCCTGGTCAAGAAAGACGCGCCCGTTTCAAAACTACCTTACAGTTTAATGAAGCTTCTTGAAAGTTAAAGCCACGCTCAGCTTTTTGACAGCGATAGATGACTGCACGAGTGAACTGATGTATTGTTCCCCATTAGAGAACTTCACTCAATTTTTTGCAGTAAGCAAAGAAGGATATGTATCGTCGTTAGGGAAAGAAATTGTCGCTTTAGGATTCGTCAGAAATTTCGATAAACTTTCGAAAGTTTTGAAGATGTGTGTGCAACATTGTTAACGGTTCAAATGAAACACGAAGCATTCGATGCGAAATGAATCGTTCGATGTGACATGAAGCAATCTTATCATTTCAACAAACCTGCTATAACAAACTAGACGGAACTGTCTTGCAGAGCATTTGAATTGTTGAAAATCCCCCGAAATAAAATCACAGGAAATGCGAAAGAGACCCTGACAGAAAACTAGTTACCTGATGAAGAGTTATGCTCGAAATGTCGTTTAAATCTTATTCCTTGTACGATGTCGAGTTTTTAAATGAATTTATGCCGTTTATTGATGCAATCGACGTACGACACGCACAACAACGTTGTTTTTTATTAGAAAACTAGTTAATTGGAATCCAATCACCGGTATTTTGCTTTCCACATGCCAACAATAGCTTGATTGAGATAAGGAAGTATATATGTGTTCCCTGGAATTTCAGCTTGCCATATAAAGTTGAAAATTGCTCAGATTTTGCTGTGCTGAAAGTCCATGAAAGCACATAAGAAAGGAAAAGCAGTATACTTTGAGAAGGCATTGTGCAACTGACAAAGCTTCAATAGTAGTTTCATGAAGCAAGCAAGAATAATATATCTTTTATCGATGGAGATCAAGTCACATAGTTCCTTACAAACTGTTCATTTAGAGCTGAGAGGTGCTGGGATATAAACGTGAGAGAGCGACACATGAGAGAGCAACAGATGACAGGATCCCATGATTAAAAGTGCTTGTTTGAGAAACGCCAACAATATTTTTTAATCGACTAGCCAGTAGCCACCAATAACCCATTTTGATGATAGTCAACCAACGTACGTGTTTGATCTAAATTTCATCTTTGCACATAATACTGAAACCATGCATGAATGATTAAATCATTGAGAATATCACTACATCTGAAATAGCCACAGGAAGACAGAATCCTGTGATTAATGGTCCAACTTTATAAATCACTGACATTATTTTTGGTCGAAGTTTCAGCTGTAACTTCTTCGAGATTTCGTTGTGGAATATATAGCTGAAAAATGTTTGGATATTAAAAAGCCAAATGTATATTAAAACGCCTGTGGTAGCAATTCAAAACAGCATCCTGTGATTAAACACTATGCAACGAAACAGCTATCAATAGTATTTTCATTTCACAAGTCAACAATGACGTACAGAGGGCCTAACTACTCAAAGAAACAGGCATTGACTTGGTATTTTGCGTTGTTCTTCCAGTGCTGACTAGTTTCGCCCGCTAGGTTATCTTCAGGGCAACAGTACTTTCTTGGAATTTCCAACTAAGAGGTTTCGATTATAAAAGCCACATGTGTATGAAAGCAATTGAGATAGCCACAAAGGACACGACACAAAGGAAGAAGGATAGATACAAAGGATCGGAGACAAAGGACAAAGGATCGGAGACAAAGGACAAAGGACAGGACACAAAGGGCAAAAGATCGGATACAAAGGACAAGAAACTGTAATCATCAACAGTATAGCAGCTGTTTTATTTTCTTCCTCAAAATGCCAGCCTTCAATGCAAAGTTGACAGATGCTTGGACTATAAAACGTGCAAAGCACTCCAAGCACCTGAGAAAAGTAAATATGAAAGTGAGCGGTTATTGAACATTGCGTTATGATTAGCGCATATATGGAAATTCTATCTGCAAAATCATCTATTATTTAATTTGATAACATTGAACTAATACATTTGCTAGTTACGATGACAGTTTCAGCTGTCGGAAAGTTTGATAAAGATCGCTTGTTGTATGAACAGCAGATAGCCTAAATTCAAGACAGTCAGTTTGTCACTGTGAAAACAAGAAGAAGAGAGAAGTTTATCCATACATTTTATTTTAGCATTACTTGACCAGAAAGGAGTTTGTATCTTAATTTAGCGAAGATTGTCTGTGAAATGAACACGAAATACCCAGCATTTCTGAAGAGTGGTTTGTTCACCTTCTAAAAACGAAGCACTGGGTTTATTGGTTGGCGTTTTACTAGGAACTAAGTTTTCTGCAGCCAGCAGGCAGTTTCTGCAGCCAGCAGGAAGGCAGTTAGAGTTGATATCTTGATTCAACAAACATCTCTTGTGATATGGAAACAAATGATCCTGCTATTCTGACAAACTATTTGCTCACATTGAAATGAGAATCATAAAGCTTATATATCTCAATGTCATTTGAGAGAAAGTTTTGCGCAGCCAGCAAACCCACTTCTGTTATGAACAGCAAGAAAAGTCTGCGTTATGGATTTGCTCCCCTGCAAAACAAGATGCAGGAATTCAGGAAGATAACCTGTGAAATCGAATCGTCGACGAGAAGGATTGTTCTCTTTAGAATACCCCACTTGGAGAACAAGAGGTGATTCATATGTTAGTTATAGTACCACAATCCTGGACATATTTCACAAAAATCTTAAGGATTTGCAAAATAAGCGGTAGTTTGCAGCAATTATTTGCTTGGAGAACGAGAGGCGATTTATATATTTGTCATTTTACTACAATTACAGACAAAATTTGTTTGCACAAATTATAAAGTTTTGCAAAGTAAGCAATCTATTTTTGCAACACTTTTGCAGACATGCAACCTGAAAGTGGTACAGAGGCGTTAGGAATATCTACTTTAGCCTTCCTGTCAGTCCTGGGGATCATAGGAAATATCATTGTCATCATTGTAATACTCCGTCGCCTCAGAATCGAATCATGGACATACCTCCTAGTGTGCCATTTAGCATTCTATGATCTCCTAACCTGCACAATCGTTGGACCATTATGGATCGCTGCCTACAAAATCAAGAAGATGGCAGTTTGTAAGAGTTCGATGTTTGTCACTTGTATGTTGATTCTCTGTTCATCATGGACACTTGTTTTGATAGCATGCGAACGTTATATCTTCATCAAATATCCCTTACGATACAGCCTGATTATTACAACCAAAAGATTCATCGCATCTATTTGCTCCTTATGGTTCGTCTCGGTTTTCATTGCCGTTTTAGCGACCACCGTAGCAATCAGCACCCCAACAACGCATCAGTGTTTAGCTACGCTTATCGTAAATCGTTGGTTAACCATGGCATTCTTTGCTATATTTACGCTGCTGCCAATAACCCTGATGCTTTTTGCATATACGTACATATTACGAGCAGCGTTACGACAACAGCGCAAGATCGAGGAATCCCGCAGTGCTGACGAAAAGCGAGCGAAAATTGAGAGAATACGGAAAGAGTTACGAACGAGCCTAATGTTATATGCTGTCGTTATCTCATACTTCGTGTGCACTTTTCCGTATTCACTTGTTAACCTTCTTGATGCCATAAATCCTGATATTATTGGGAATTCACGAGCAAAGGTTTACAATATTTCGATTTTATGGTTCATGAATGCCGTTCTTAATCCAGCTCTGTATACACTGACAAACAAGGAAATACGCAAAGAGGTGTCAAGGGTCTTTCGCTCAAGACAAATCAATGACCTTGGTGCAAGTAGAAGTAATGTTGCTCCTGTGACGGAAGGGTAAAAGAGAACACACTCTGTTCTATATTGAGCCAACGACTGACGTTTGTAGAGAGTTTGTTGTTATTATTGGTTGACTGATTTAGTTTACTATATGTGTGTAATGAGCTTGAATTAAGGTCTTCTTGAAATTCTGCCACATCCCTTTTATCAATTTAGAATTTACAAAACCGGGTGCGCCAAAATGCAGTTTTGGCAGGCCACGATAAATCGTACACTGGACCGATTTTTGAAGATTTATTACTTCTTCTTTAGCAGAATGCCTGAATTAGATTCTAGGATTTTTTGCAAATTTTTTCTTTTTCAGTTGTTAGAGCTTGAAGCGAGTTTCTTAAAATTTTCGTTTTCGAAAACACTGAAAACGATCAAAAAACGTTGATCAAGTTTTCTAAAGAATCGACATGAATAGACCAAGAGAAAACTTGTTCGTGGTGATTTGGGATTTAGAAATCGATTAATTATAATCTGCTCTACGAGAGTTCGTACTATCCTGGGAGAAATGTAACATTATTTTCAAAGATGTAAAGAAATGTCTTTCCTTTTGCAATTTCGTTGAATTTATGCTTTGGTGCAGGTTACATTCCTGTGTCAAGGAGGTTAAAAAGACAAACAGGGAAGCGTCATGGGGCCAGCAAGCATGGAGTCTTGTTGATGTTTTGATTTTGTGACGGCTTGGGGGGGGGGAATTTCATTGTAACTACTACAGAATTTCGTAACAAGCCAATGGTTGAAATAACGCTCATGCAGAAGTTTACATTAATCAATTTTAAAACCCCCAAATCACCCTGGAAACGTTCTCTCTTTGTCCATTCATGTTGAGTCTTTAGAAAATTTGATCGATGTTTTTTGGTCGTTTTCAGTGTTTTCGAAAACGAAAATTTTAAGAAACTCGCTTCTAGCTCTAAAACTTGAAAAGCGAAAAATTTGCAAATATCCTAGAATCGATTTATCATGGCCTGCCAAAAGTGCATAGTTCATTTTGGCGCAGCCGGTAGTTTTATCTTTTTTCGAAATTTTGCATGAATCTTTTTCATGAATCTTTTTCATGAAAAGAAAACTTTATAATTCTGAAAATTATAAAGATATCAAAATTCGCCACAATAAAAAAAGTCAAAAATAGCTTTTAAGCATTTAATACCTTGGAGCTCCTAGCAATAATCATACAGATAGACCTTTTAACTATTCTACAAAAGAGTAACAAGGGCGGATTTTGTAATACCGGGTGTCCCAAAATGATGTATTATTGTTTGATTGCTCACATGTCCAGAACCAATGAACCAGTTTTCAAAAGCTTTCTTTTATTTGATTGCCTGAAGACTAAATTGTATTTTAACACGTTGATTGGGGATTTACCATGGCGTTTTCAGGTCGACAAGAAGATGAATAAACCTGCTCAAATTGAAGCCATAGATGGCATGAGAAAGAAACGGCGTATGTTCCCGTCAACATTTTAGATGTGATACAAAAGGTTGAACTCATATTCGTATTCTCTGAACTCAGTATTGACTGAATTTGCATTCTCTGAAGGACATATTCTCTGAGCGACATATAAGTTCAGCCGTTAGCATCACATCTAAAATGTTGACTCGGAAAGAAGGCCGTTTCTTTTTCATGCCATCTAAGTCTTGAATTTGAGCAGGTTTATATCCATCTTCTTTTCGACATGAAGAAATCGGCCCAAACCGAAACCAATATCTTCAAATACAATTTAGCCTATCGGCAATCGGATAAACTACAGTTTTTGAAAATCGGTTCATTGGTTATGGACATATGAGCAATCAAACAATAATACATCATTTTGGGACACCCGGTACAATATCAACAGTTGCGTTTGATTGACACCTCAGTTCAAGCGATCTGTGACTGCAGACAAAGGAAATTCTCTCAACCCTAAATTCAAAACAAACAAAACCGAAAAAGTTTTTCTGAAACCCATGTAGCTAGCACGCTCGTTGTGCATCCTAGAAATTGTTCTTAAGAGCAAACATGAGCATATATCGAAAGAAGAAGGATCTAGCTACTCATCTACTTCGGGCATTTTATTTCTTTGGCTCAGAAGCCGATTGGGAGGCGATTCAATTTTCTTATTCTTTTGGGTATGATTAAAACACTTACTGTTCAGCTTCTGAATCAAAAAATTAAAATGCCCGAGGTAGCTGTGTAGATATCTCTTTCTTCTTTCGATACATTCTCTTGTTTGTTCTTAAAACAGTTTCTGGAATGCACAACGAGCGAGCTAGCTACCTGGGTTTCAGAGAAACTTTGCGGCTTTGCTTGTTTTGAATTATTGGTTGAGAGAATTTCCTTTGTCTGTGATCGCTAATCGCTTTGAATTGAGGTGTCAATCAAAATCTGCTCATGCTGTTGTCTTACAAAATCTGTCCTTGTTTCCCCACACCAAATGTCATAAGGGTTAAAGAGCAACAAGGGTTTCTGTTTAAATATGATCTCCACTTACTGACTCTTGCTGCCGCTTGCCGTTATGAATCATAGGTCTTTCAATAGACCTTTTAGCTATTCTACAAAAGAGCCTGGATTGAGCATTATTTTTATGCATTTTTATACGCGATTTTCGATCGAGTGGCGTTAGAGCTTCTATCAGTATTGTAGACATACGAAAATTCTGCAAAATGTAGCAAAATATCGTTCGATTCTGATTCTTTTCAGAATAGCTAAAAGGCCTATTCAATTCAATTCAATTCAATTCATTTCCACTAATCTGTTGTTGTTGTTGTACTGTGCCCACTGTACTAACGCCAAATTATTGGTCGTGTATCTTGATCAGTATATAATAAAATGATAATAATTTTCGTTATTCACCGTACTGTACAACAAACACAACCATAACTGTTGCGTTATTGCAGTAGGTACAAAAAAAGCAACAGAGCAGTAGCATTGAATTTAACTGCTTGGCCAATCGTTTCATAGCGGCAAGCGGCACGAAGAGAGGACAAATGGAGACCACATCATCTGAACATTATAACCCTGCATAAGATACGCGATTGGGCCTTCTATGATTGGTTCTCAATTGCTCGACATTGCCAAACAAAGCAAACACATGGAAGGAAACATTCCTATAAAGTAAGACTTCGGAGAGAAGAATACTCAAAAATATGACGTGAACAGCTCTTTATGTTCTAAGAAACAGATAAATTAATTTTCTAAATGAAATAACTACTAGAGGATGTTAGAATTTTAAAGCAAGTTATACGATGTCTTGTTCATGTCTGATTTCATATGTTATTGAAATGTAGAAATCTACACTTTTCTCAAAATGAGTTTTATCGAGCGGCTTACAAACGACAGGCAGCTGCCGAAGCTACAGTTTTTTTTATTTTTGGCTTATTTTGTGCATGATCCTAAACATTTTGTGCAATGATTTCAGATCTTTTTGTGTTGATTTCTACATTTACCATTTGGAGATACAAATTCTAACACTCACAATAAATATGAATAACGATATAAATAATATTTCATCATAAATTAGCGTTCTGTTGCAAGAAGAGTCCTTTAGCCAACATTGGCAGTCATGGGTTAAAGTAGATAACGTATTGTCGACACTATACTCTGTCCTATGAAAACTGTTTGTATAGATATGTTTGCCTGCCGAAAACAAGAGTTGTATTTTACAAAAGCATCCTTTTTAGTTCATCTGAGCCTGCCTGACTGACCGATTTAATGCTTTCGTTCGATGATGATGATTGGCTTCTCACCTTTGTGATGACGGATGTAGCTTCTCTTTCTCTTACAACAAGCTGGTGGGCAGACTGGTGCGCAAGTTGAGGCACAGACGGGTGGGCATGGTGGTGGTGCTGCTGGTTTAGGGCAGCAGTATGATGGGCAGGTTGGGTAACATTGTTGGAAGCAGACGGCTTGGCATGGTGCTGGAGGTGGTTGTTGGGCTCCTGGAGGTCCTGGTGGGCCTGGTGGTCCTGGGAGACCTGGAGGTCCTGGAAGACCTGGTGGTCCGTTAAGTCCTACTGGTCCTTGGTTTCCTGGTGGTCCGGCTGGTCCTGGGGGTCCGGGTGGAGGTGGAGCTGCGCAACATGTTGGAAGACATGCAGGAGCACAGACCCCAGGGCATGTTGCTCCGCAACCTGCTTGACGTTTTTGATGCTTGCCTGGAGAAAAACAGATTGATTAATTGATATGATCTTGATTCGCTAAAGGATTGTTCTTTGATTGTGTATTCCACAAAGATTCTCCCATCGCAAATATTTTCAGCCATTTGATGATGCAAAACCTGGTAAATTTATGAAATAGTATCACAGTATCTGAGTGATGAATCTTGCAAGCTTTTTGGAGAGTTTTTGTGTGACAAACTTCCAAATGCTGAAAAATTGGATTTGTATTTGTTATTCAATGTTTTCTGTTTCAGAATGCCAGTTACTTCTCTATAATCGCTGGGCTCGAAAGCAACACAGGTAATTTTATTGGCGTTTTTATATCTTCTAGAGAGATTAGATTCTTGTCAACTTAAAAGTATTTATACTCCTAAAGCAAAATTGATACGATAACATTTTTAGTGCAGTTAGATTCTCTTGAAAAAATTAAATTATGAACGTGTGCACAAAGAACATTTCCAGCTGCCTCAATGCCCCTCATTTTGCATTCATTTATTTTTTGAAAGTATGAGGAAAGGAAGCAACGCTTTGTGGGTGGTCTTCAAGTATCATTTCTCAGTCCTTTACTTTTGATTTAAGAATAATTGTAATTTTTTTGTTGCTTTTAGTCGCTACTGAGCAATTGTTTTCCCTCCATGGAGTGATTTTTTAGCGTAGCAGGTATATGGCTTGATCGTATCATGTGATCATTTATTGCATCTCAATGTGATATATCACGTGACAGCTTCAAAACAAAGGAATTGAATTATGTCCATTGTTTTGGCTGAATGTAGGTTTATTGTTCAATAAAATGGATACGCCATCTTCAAATTCGTGTTGATTTAACTTTAATGTTTCTAACTATTTTGCTGTATCTGTGCTCATCCGTCAAGAGTATTGTTTGTAAAAGATGCCTGAAACTGTGGCATTTTGATTGTTTATATGATTCGATCTTCTAGGAGACACACCTTTGTTGGCTGAAAGGATTTCTAGCTATTTAAAGCTAATTTAGGCCCACTATGCATGCCACATCCAGGCATGGGACCCCTAGTTTAACGCCCCTAGCGAAGGACGGCGATGTGAGTTGCGAGGTCAGGCCTCCGAGAGGTAACCCATCTGGAGATGAGTGTTGTTTTAATTGACACTATCTTGCAAAATGAAATGTCTTCGTCGAAATTATATAAATTTAACTGCCCTCAAGATCACATCATCCCACAAAAATTGTTTAAAGAACAGGTAATACCATTTTGGATCGGGTTATTCATTATAGACAAGAACTGCTGTTGCACTTAGCTTACGTAACATTGTTAAATTATCGTGCAGTAGATTTCCGCCATTCCACCCGTAGATTATGAGCAGTGATTAATTACAATGTCCCAGCCTAGAGTTAAAATGAAATATCTATTATTGCAGGGCAATTTTCAGTATATATTCAGTAGTGATGCTGCTGCGATAAAGTAGTTATAAACGACATTTTCCTCCTTTTGTCATACGCATGTAAGATTTTACGATATTATCGATTTAAAGATATCTTTGATCTATATGTTTAGAGATGTCTTTCACTGATTTTTGATAACACCATGNTTCATTATAGACAAGGACTGCTGTTGCACTTAGCTTACGTAACATTGTTAATTTATCGTGCAGTAGATTTCCGCCATTCCACCCGTAGATTATGAGCAGTGACTAATTACAATGTCCCAGCCGAGAGTTAAAATGAAATATCTATTATTGCTGGGCAATTTTCAGTATATATTCAGTAGTGATGCTGCTGCGATAAAGTAGTTATAAACGACATTTTCCCCCTTTTGTCATACGCATGTAAGATTTTACGATATTATCGATTTAAAGATATCTTTGATCTATATGTTTAGAGATGTCTTTCAATGATTTTTGATAACACCAGGTTATTATTGATCTGCTCTCCTTGACGAGGAAAATCTTTTCCAGCCTTTCATTGCGAAATTTTTGGTAAAACTTGAACAACAATACCATGAAACATTACACGGAAAAGAACTTGAATACGCTTTTATATTCTCTTTCTACACCTAAATCAGTATTCATATTTTTAGACATTTTTAGGCTCGTTGCTGCAAGAACCGGTTCAATAATTTATGACTATATCTATTTACCTTTTAAAAAGTCGTTATATTCAGTAATTGCGGATTGATTGATTCTAAGTTGATGATTAGCAACATATATGCTAGAAACATTTATATCAAAGTCTGTCATTCGTTGATCTTAAAAACTTTGAAAATATTCCTCAATAAGTTATTGACATACCCTACGTAATAATGTTAACCAATTTCTGTTCTTCATTTTAGATATGTGGCCAAAATTTTGAAAGAATAATCATGGGATACTTACTATTATAAAGACCTACATTTGAGACATAACAACCAAAGCCTTGGTCAAAACTACGGGAATACATGAGGTAATAAATTTGTTACATACCTTTATGTGTCGTTCTTGCCTCAATGTATACGATCACTGCCAAGAGGCATAATATAATCCTAACTTTTCGCATCTTTACTAGTTGCCCTAAAAATCAATAAAATTCCTGTCAGAGCAACGACAATGCAGTCTTCTCAACTTTAATCAAACGTCAAAATCAACACGAAGTGCTAAAATTTGCTCAGCAAACTTACAAGACTGCTAACCTGTCCCCTAGTCTTTTTCTCTGTTCTTGCAGGGCCGTTTTTCGTACTAGAATGTCTTCTATTGTTCCGTTGGAATTTTGGCAGAGAATAACAATTATTAATTTTTAATAGAAAGGTTAAAACGTGGCTTTATTTAATACGATCTCTCACTGGTCGTGATCTTTTACGTACCAGTGTGATCAAGATGCCTTATGGATCTTATTTCGAGTTTAAATACCTCTCAAAAGTTTCACGTTATGTTGGTTGGTTTGAGAGCAGCAGTTTCAGCGATCTTCCAGCCTATATTCGTTGCGTAGTCAGAATTATTAAAGAAATATATACATACCTTGGTGTAAAGTCTCTAGGCAAAACGTCTTCTCCGTGCGTGTTGCGTTATTAGAGTGCTCGATCAAAAGGGCATAGCTACACCTTGTACGCCTGAGAAGTTAGCTATGGGCAGCTCGCAGGTAGAAAAGCTGCGATCAAGCGTACCTACCACGGTTCAATGGCGAGATCGCACGAAGAACAGGTTCGATGGCAGGTGCAAGATTAACATAAGCGAGAAATGATCGCCCGTCGCCCCTACTGAATAACCTGACTGATTATGATTGCCCTTCATCGTAAACACCTGTAAGGTCATTTTTTAACAAATCTTTTGAGTATTTTATCCTGGCAAGATGTCGTGGCTGATCATTGCATTGACTCAAATGCGGACATATCTCATCAGGGGAATGCTCAACAGTGACAAATCTCAGACACATTTTTGCTAACTTAAATGCTCGCGCCAGGCTTAAAAAAGTGCGGCGGCCAGCTTATAGATTTTCCACATGACGGAGGACAAACGATTTACTGAGTATTTTTTGTGGCAGTTCCCATTAACAACTAAAGCCTGCTATCGGAAAGTTGGGAGAACATGTCCTCTCCATTCTTCCTCCTAGCGCTGCCTAACATAGGTTCCAAATCTTTAAAAAGGTTGGTGTAAAATTCAATGACTTATTTCTTTAAACTGAATGGCTTTAAAGAAACTGTTGCTATGTTGCTATGATTCTGCCGTTGCACTCTTCTGAAATCTTCAATATTTTCAGAATTTGATTGTTTTTCTTCTTTTTCGAGCATTCAAGAAAAAAAAATCAACAAAATTTAAAACCATTGTAATTTCTAAACTGTTTGATGTAGCATGAAATAATTTCCAACAAAGGCTCAGTTTATGGATGTCTACAATATAGTATCAAGCAAAAGTCTGTCACTTCTGTGGTTTATGATTTAGAAAATTGATGACGTCACATCCTCAAATGAGCTGAAATATAGAATACGCTGTAATTTCAAACAAATTTCAAAATTTCCCAAAAGTCAAACCGTAGAATTACAGATAGGTAGCTAAAGTTTCTTTTAAGCCATTCAGTTAGATGAAATAGGTCATAGAATTTTACACCCACCTTTTTACGCTGATTTAAAGATTTGAAACCTATGCTGCGCTGCCTCTGACTGCTGTTCATGGTATAGCACGCACTCCACGATTATTTAAACATTGCTGCTACTGCGCACGACGAGTTTTCGTGATTTATTCCACATTTCATGTTGTAACCACCAGGCTTTACTCTCGATAGTTGTGATGGAGAGACTTCAATATTTGGAGTTACAGTCATTTACGATAGCAAACTTATATCTGAATTTATCATTTTTTATCATTCGACTTAGAAATGTATGTTTTAGGACTTGAAGCAAATCTATGGATGACTTGTAAAACAATATCAATATTTGACTAGGAAACGATATCACGTGAAGCAAATCTATGGGGCACTACCGGGGGTGAGTCAGAAAAAAGAATCCCTGCTTGGAAGGCCACTGCTCCATGAATATCAAAGCAATAATATTGAAAATGGTCGTATTTTATCGCCAATATGCTCAATTAGGTTCAGTAATTTACCCTGCCTTAATCGGCCATTCCTTCCCATGGATATGGGTGATTTTTTGCAGAAAGCCCCTTCCAAAAACCTGCAAAAACAAATGAAAACAATGAGCAAATTTTCCTTCCTAGAATTGGTGACACTCACATAAATTCATATATTTTGTCCTCTTCGGGAGAATGGAATCCTCCTGAATAGATCATCGATACAAGGGGGAGGACTTGTTAATCCTCTCAAGAGGATAGCACGTGCTAAAGCGTTCAGAAGTCATTGCTGTAGGGCTATTTTAAGGCAGAAATTTAAGGAAAATTTGTTCATGATTTTGGGCACGTTTTGAAGGTTTTTTGAAGAGGCTTTCTGGAGAAAATCCCTCATAATTTCAGAAAGGAGTGGGTGATTTCAGTCAGGTAAATTTTATAGTAGATTTGAACATTTCTACCATTAAACTTTATATTTGCCGATATCATTGTCTTGATATCCAGGGAGCCGTGACCGTTCAAACGGGGATTCTTTTTTCTGACTCTCCCGGTAGAAAAACAATATCACTTTTGAAGTTTGAACCAATAATCAGTAAAAGAAGGAAGATTAGAGCAGAATCTCATTCGAATCTTTTTTCTAAAGTAGTCACAAAATTATGTTTTCCCCAGGTCATATAAGAGCCTCCGTTTGGTTTATTGGCCGGATGCGAGGCTTATATTGTACTCCTTCAGTTCACCCAATTTTCATCGAGATTGTAAATCAATTGTAAAGCAGCTTTCAAATGAAAGGAAATTTTTCTATAATTTCGTTCATTAAACAAGGGCATATTTGGTAACACAATAGCAACAGTTGCGTTAGATTGACGCTTGAATTCAAAGTGATTAGCGACTGCAGACAAAGGAAATACTCTCAACCAGTAATTCAAAACAAACCAGGCCGCAAAAGTTTCCCCGAAACTAGTATGGCCGACTCTCGCCTTGTGCAAGCGAAAGGTGGTTTTTTAAAAGAAGTTATGTACTGATAACGTAAGAAGATGGGTAAATCTAAAGTTCTGTCTAGCGGATTTTGTTTATTTAACTCAGGAGCTGTTTTATAATCGTTTCATTTAAGCCCTCAGTACGCGAGAATTATAATGCCTTCTGCTCGGCTTCTGAATCAAAAACAATATCCGCCAGACAGAACTTTAGATTTTCCCTTCTTCTTTCATCATAAGCACATAACTTCTCTTAATAACCACTTTTCACTTGTACAAGGTAACAGTTTGCCCTACTAGTTTCGGGAAAACTTGTGTGGCCTTGTTTGTTTTGAATTACTGTCTGAGAGAATCCCCTTTGTCTTCAGTCGCTAATCGCTTTGAATTGAGGTGTCAATCAAACGCAACTGTTGCTAATGTATTACAAAATCTGCCCTTGTTCGTTCAATGACTTTAACATGATTTATTCATCTTTAGGAAGAGGTTCCTTTAGAAAGGAGACGACTAACTGCATGCCAGCAATATATTTAGAATTTACTATAACCCTGATAGTACATAGTTATGATCAAAAACAAAATGAGTGAATTTTTAGACGATAAGATTGGGTTATCTAAGATGTGACTGTTGCTTTGGAAACGTTGACAATCTTCAATCGATGAACCTACTGCGACCGCTTCAGCCAAATCTTACCAGGTGCACACGCCTCTTTGGTCTTGATTTCTCTGCTTTTGCTTCCATTTGTTGCAGTATGTCTGGCTCATCGCCCATTGGCGGTCTCTCAGGCTCATCGCCAGATGGCGGTTTCTCTGGTTCATCGCCCATTGGCGGTTTTTCTGGTTCATCGCCATTTGGTGGTCTCTCAGGCTCATCGCCCATTGGCGGTCTCTCAGGCTCATCGCCCACTGGCGGTTTCTCTGGTTCATCGCCATGACATGGCGGTCTCTTAGGTTCATCGCCAAATGGCGGTCTCTTAGGTTCATCGCCAAATGGCGGTCTCTTAGGTTCATCGCCACGTTGTCTGCTTGCAAACTTCTCGCTTTGTAGCGCCACAGCAAGACAAATGCTCACAGTGATAAGGACAACTGCTACTTGCAAATGCATTTTCTGAAAGCAAAGATGTTTTGAACGAAATGTTTCATCGAAACGGTAGCATTTTATATTACCGGCGACTGACATAAATTATACATCATATGCGTATAAATACAGATNTGGTTCATCGCCATGACATGGCGGTCTCTCAGGCTCATCGCCAAATGGCGGTCTCTTAGGTTCATCGCCAAATGGCGGTCTCTTAGGTTCATCGCCACGTTGTCTGCTTGCAAACTTCTCGCTTTGTAGCGCCACAGCAAGACAAATGCTCACAGTGATAAGGACAACTGCTACTTGCAAATGCATTTTCTGAAAGCAAAGATGTTTTGAACGAAATGTTTCATCGAAACGGTAGCATTTTATATTACCGGCGACTGACATAAATTATACATCATATGCGTATAAATACAGATTATACATATAAAGTTAACACGTTTGGTTGGGCTGTGAAATAAAAAGTACAAAGACGATATTCAAACCAAATGTCAATCTATCAGTCAAAGGTCAACTTAGATGTGAAAAGTTTGTTTGGCAAAAGTTCTTCTTTCAGACCTAGGAATTTGCAAAAAATGCTGGCAATGGGCTTGTATGGGAACGAAGATTCTACGTTCCTTTCTGGTCCATGACTAATCTGCCATTAACATTTGAATTTCATATCAGAAACAGGCAATATTTCAATTTCAACATGGACCAGAACGGAAAGTGGAATTCTCGTTCCCATGCAAACCCTTTACCAGCATTTTGCTTAGAAGGTCTCGTTCGAAATGATGAGTGCTCTTGCCAAACAAAATGTTCACATATAAATTAGCCTTTGACTGATAGATTGGCATTTAGTTTTGAATACCGGCTTTGTACTTTTTATTTCACAGCCTACCAAACCTGTTAGCTTAATATGAATTAGTGCTTTTACCAAGCAAAGTTTGCACACCTAAGTTAGCCTTTCACTGATAGATTGATATTTTAGTTTGGAATATTGGCAACGTACCATTTATTCCACAGCCTACCAAACGCCTTTGTTCATCCGGTGAGTGAATTTAAGATGGTTTGAAATTTGAAATTACTCACAAAATCTTCTTGTTGCGTGTAATGCAAGTGTACAGAGATAAACAGGTAAATAAAGCAAAATATATGCCCTTTGATGCGAATTAAAATAAACAGGACGTTTCGAGAAATTACTCACGTTTGATAAGAGAAATCACCAATGCTGCTTTGTCCTATCTCCAGATTAGCTGCAAATATAAATGTTCAGTGCACGGTTTTGCTTAGATATATTTTGCAAAATAGATCACGTGAACTAGGCCTCTTTGCTTAACCAATGGAAAGCATCATTTTCGATAGGTATTCTTTGCGTTTTTGTTCAAGGCCAGATGTTATCTTAGGAGGTTTTCTTTGTATTACAAGTAAGTTTATATTTGTCTACATGTGTTCTTAACACTAGGATTAAGAACGACAGCATTTAATTTCATGCGAAAATATTGATAACAATCAATTCTGCATCATACTTGGAAAATATTTCAAATTAATTAGCTGACTGTGCAGCTATTGTATTGACTGGTTGGTTGTGTTTGATTTAGCAAGGTGTTTCAGTGCCCGTGTTTAAGTTCCTTTGCTAATTGGAATGCCCTGAGAACAAAGCTTTTGGAGGCCAATTATAGCCAATGCTATCTTCAATCAAGTGCTGCATACCACTTGAAGTTTCACCGTTGCTAGTGAACTTTTAATCGAAACACATCCTTACCTCTACCAGAAGTCTTACACAACTGACTCTTGGCAAATGATATTTATCCACAAAAACCCTATCAGCTCCCGCGGGGGGGGGTACTTCATTGTGACCGTGATTAGACCTGCTTCTGCACTTTGACAAAAGGACCCATATGTATGACAGAATATTTAAGAATTGCGAACCCATTTGCATGAATATGAAGACATTTCTAACCCATGTTTATGAATTTTGTCAATTTGAAGACGCAAGGTCTATTCTCATTTCTTCAGCTTTGACTGGCTACACGCTGTTTTTGTTGTTGTTGCTACAGAAACATTCTCTTTTCTTGAATTCATATCAAGCAAAATACAAGGAAATTTTCAGTTGTTTGGTGCAGCATAGGTTCCAAATCTTTAAAAAGGCTGGCGTAAAATTCAGTTACTTATTTCTTTGAACTGAATGATTTCGAAGAAACTTCAGCTATTTCTCTATAATTCTACCGTTGGACTTTTCTGAAATCTTCAATATCTTCAGAATTAGAGTGTTTTTCTTTCTACTTTTTCAAGAATTCAAGAAAAATTTTCAAAAAAACTGAAAACTGTCGTAATTTCTAAATTATTTGAAGCAACATGAAATAATTTCGAAGAAAACCACAGTTTATGGATGTCTATAATATGGTATCAAGCAAAAGTCTGTCACTTTTCTGGTTTATGATTTAGAAATTTGATGACGTCACACCCTCAAACGAGTTAAAATGTAACATACGCTGAAATTTTGAAAAATATTGAAAACTTCTGAAAAGTCCAACGGTAGAACTAAAGATAAGTAACTAAAGTTTGTTTCAAGCCACTCAGTCAGAAGAAATAGATCACAGAATTTTACACCCACCTTTTTACGCTGAGTTAAAGATTTGGAAGCTATGCTGTTTGGTGCGGATAATCATTATGGGATCATTGATAAGAAAATTCCAGAAAAACTACCCATCTACCAGGATTAAGGTTAAAAATAGACCCATATGTAGGGAATTTCAGATGAAAAACCCACCCATATGATCGCAAGAAATCCTTCGATTTCTTTTTGAAAATGTAAATTGTAGGACTAGTTCTGATGTTCAATGGAAGTCCAAACGTTAGCTCCAGAATAATGGAAACTCTTATTTGAAAATTCCAAATCTTCCCTTGGCACGTCGATATCCAACGAGTTCCTTAACGGATAGATTTGAAACTTGTAATGTTTTATTGCCCCATCCTTTCAACTGAAATGATCGAAAGAAACTTGCCACATTCCCAATTAATTTGGCATCACCAAAAATAGTAGAAATAGCCTAGTAGTATTGTAAAAATAGCCAAACGTAATTTGCCACATTCCCAGAGATACCGGGTGAGTCAGAAAAAAGAATCCCCGCTTGGACGGCCACTGCTCCATGGAGATCAAAGCAATAATTTTGAAAACTGTCTTGTTTTATTGGCCATATGTTCAATTAGGTTCAGTAATTTACCCGGCCTTAATCGCCCATTCCTTTCCGTGGATATCTGTGATTTTCTGTAGAAATCCCCTTTCAAAAACCTGCAAAAACGAATGAAAACAATGAGCAAATTTTCCTTCCTAAAATTGATGATACTCAAGTAAATCCTATGCTATCCATGACAAACATGCAAAAAAAAACGAAAACATAAATATCAGTATCTTTATAGCATAGCATAGGTTCCAAATCTTTAAATCGGCGTGAAAAGGTGGGTGTAAAATTCTGTGACCTACTTCTTTTACTTGAATGGCTTGCAAGAAACTTTTGCTACTTACTAACTCTACCGTTGGACTATTTAGAAATTTTGAATATTTTTCGAAATTACCGCGTATTTTATATTTTAGCTCATTTGAGGATGTGACATCATCAAAATTCTAAGTCATAAAGCAGAAGAGTGATAGACTTTTGCTTGATACCATATTGCAGACATTCGAAAACTATGGTTTTCTAGGAAATTATTTCATGTTGCGTCGAACAGTTTAGAAATTACGATGGTTTCAAGTTTTTTTGAAATTGTTTTTTGAATTCTTGGAAAAGAAGAAACAGAATCTAAATCTGAAAATATGGAAGATTTGAGAAAGTCCAACCACTAGTGAATCATAGCGAAATAGCTGAAGTTTCTTCGAAGTCATTCAGTTCAAAGAAATAGGTCACTGAATTTTACACCAACCATTTTAAAGATTTGGAACGTATTCTTATCATGATTAAATGCGGGTGATTTTCCAAAATGTGCAAATCTTTTTTGACTCACCCGCTAGCTTTCTTGCTAAAAATGCAATATTTCATGAGATAAACAAGGACAGATTTGGTAAGACAATAGCACGAGTTTGTTTTGATTGACATCTCAATTCAAATCAATTATCGATCGCAGACAAAGGAAATTCTCTCAACCAGATAATCAAAACAAGCAAAGCCGCAAAAGATTCCCTGAAACCCAGGTAGCTAGCTCGCTCGTTGTGCATTCCAGAAATTGTTTCTAAGAACAAACATGAGTATAGATCGAAAGAAGAAGGATATATCTACACATCTGCCACGGGCATTTAATTTATTTGGTTCAAAAGCCGATTGGGAAGCGATTCAAATGTCTTATCATTTTGGGTGTAATTAAAACACTTACTGCTCAGCTTCTGAACCAAAGAAATAAACTGCCCGCGGTAGATGTGTAGATATATCCTTCTCTTTTCGATATTTGCTCATGTTTGCTCTTAAAAACAATTTCTGGAATGCACAACAAGCGCGCTAGCTACTTGGGTTTCAGAGAAACTTTTGCAGTTTTGTTTGTTTTGAATTTATGGTTGGGAGAATTTCGTCTGTTTGCAGTCGCTAATGGCGTTGAATTCAGGTGTCGACAAATCATCTCATGCTATTGTGTTACAAAATCTGTCCTTGTTCATGAGATACCTTTGCTCCAAATATGGTTTTTCAAATTAGCCATCTTCGCATCGTTCTTCTTTTCAATTCCTCTCATCCATTTGGAGGATTTGTCTTTAAAATCATTGGAATTTGTTGCAAAACATGATTTGACGCTTTTGTGTAAAATTTCACTTTTGATGAGTATGTAGAAAATTTCATTTTACAAATCAACAGCTGGTTTAGAAATAAGTACCCTTGCTGCCAGACCTACCCTAAAAGAAAAACGTAGATCCGGTTCCCCAGCAAAAGTGAATTTTATAAACAAAGGATTTAGTTCTGTTTAGAACAAAGAGACTTAGCAGCCCCAAGAATAGATTTCACACCTTCGACGCAGCCAACCATAATGTTTTGCTTTCTCTGTTTATTTTTATTTGGTTGAGTGCACTCAGAGGTGTTAAATCTATTCTGCAATTGTGCCTTTGCTGTGCCCTTGCTGTTCCGCCTGACGAGCTGACGTTATGAATAGGCTCAAGAAAACGCCTAACACCCATTGTTTCTTTTGCTACACAGTAAAACGACACGTTCCAAAGTTATCAAATACAATAGGCGACATTTTTAACTTTCCCCAGGCCAACTTTTAACTATGTCGTTTCCCTTTAATCTAGCCTACGAGTAAACTCATTATCCTAAAGAATTTTTGGCCATTTGCATAATGGGTCTATACGTAGGCTATTTCAATCTCACTCCTATGGAAAGCAACTGTCATCAGTGATACAGAAGCGCCTACATCACTGGCTGTCATAGCTCGAAAATCAGAAGGAGATTCCCTCAAAATTTCATCCTTCTCAGGTCGATAAAAATGCTTCACGAGAAAAGATTGCATTTGTAGTTAAATTCAATTCATTTTTATTTTCTCAAGTTTTGCACACAACCTGGTTCCTAGGGCCAGCTACTACGTCAGTACTCGATGACCTAAGGACACTGCCTAAGGAAGACAATAGCGGGCCTGGGAATGAGGTTGGTACGCACACCGTTTCAGACACACCGTTTCAGAAGCTTTGCAGCTGAAAACAGTAATATTTGAAATCATTATTGATTTGGTGGTATTGCTAGGTAGTTATTTCACGATTATAAAGTAATACAGTATCTGTTTGCTTGACATGCGAGTACAGCATAGGTTCCAAATCTTAACAGGACAAAGACCTGATGGGTGATCCAAACAAATTCAATCAGATTTTCGTACAAGATCTTCAAGCAACCCATAACAACCCGGAACCCCCTTTTCTGTTTGGATCATCCGACTCGTCTTCCAGAGCGCTCTGGCCTTATAATGAAGCGAACGTGTAAAAGCTGGAATGATAATTAAACAAACTACATTTAACGTCTCCCATATTTATATAATCGCAGGGAAGAAACACTCAGAGATATATTTGTCAAATGTTTATATAAAACTGTATGCATTCTCCATCTTACACAAATGATTCCAATTAATAATCCTGGATAATAGATGTTACTAAATCCATTCGTTTACTTCATTTCTAATGAATTTCCTCTCAAAACTTTCAAAGTCAGGAAAGTGTTCATCATTATATAAAAGTTCCTATTAGGAACACATTTAGTGCTTCTGGGGGCAGCATNACTCGTCTTCCAGAGCGCTCTGGCCTTATAATGAAGCGAACGTGTAAAAGCTGGAATGATAATTAAACAAACTACATGTAACGTCTCCCATATTTATATAATCGCAGGGAAGAAACACTCAGAGATATATTTGTCAAATGTTTATATAAAACTGTATGCATTCTCCATCTTACACAAATGATTCCAATTAATAATCCTGGATAATAGATGTTACTAAATCCATTCGTTTACTTCATTTCTAATGAATTTCCTCTCAAAACTTTCAAAGTCAGGAAAGTGTTCATCATTATATAAAAGTTCCTATTAGGAACACATTTAGTGCTTCTGGGGGCAGCATGGTGGTGGGCATGATGGCACACACTGTGCAACGCAAACAGCTGGGCATGGTGGTGGTGGTGGTGGTGGAGCTGGGGGTCCTGGGCGTCCTGGTGGTCCTGGAGGTCCTGGTGGTCCAGCTGGTCCTTGTGGTCCTGGTCCTCCTGGGGGTCCAAGTGGTCCTGCTCCTCCTGCGGGTCCTGGTGGTCCAGCTGGTGCTCCTGCAGGTCCGGGTGGTCCAGCGGGTCCTGGTCCTCCTGGTGGTCCTCCTGGTCCGGGTGGTCCGTTAGGTCCTGGTGGTCCTGGGGGTCCGAGTGGTCCTGGTGCGCCTGGTGGGCCTGGTGGTGGTGGTGGTGGAGGTGGTGGTGGTGGAACACAACAGACTGGGACGCAGGCTGGTGCACATGTAGCAGGGCATGCTGGTCCACAAGCTTGTGGTGATCTCTTATCTGAAATTAATGGAGTATAGTTATTACTTGAATCATATTACAACTTAATTGATTTAAAATTTTTAAGAAGATAAATAAAGGAATTCTTTCATTTTTAGACCGCACCTCAATTAGCAATAAAATCATTGATCCCTCGGAATCGATTTCAGCAAATAAATTATATGTCAGCTATAATGCTATAATCTAATGATTCTCTTTAATATTTGTTCAATTCCCTAGTAAAGTATCATTGTGACTAGCGCACTAATTATTCCTTACTTATGGATACATTCATTTCCAGGCTTAAGAATTTGTGTCACTGCTGCTCCAAAGGAAGTCTGCATATGGACATATCCTCGTTGAAACGTAAGCATTGTAAGTTTTGTATTATCAACCTTTTTGTAAGGGAGAGAATCTTTACGATTTGTCCCATTTATTTGTTCGTACTTTCGAATCATTACAGTTGAAAGAGTTGATCGTGTGCTTGATCGTTAAGGATAATGACACGTAGAGTTTTAGCAATGACATATAATTGATTGAGAATCATGATCAAAAGATTGCAAATCACTTGTGACTGACTGCCTATCAGTATCAGCATCTCGTATTAGCAGTCTCATGGCCAAAACTGATTGATTCCGAATATAAAAAAGCAAGCTATTCTCGAGTCTCAATCATCAATTACTGGTCATAATCAAACGGTTTTGAAGCAGAATCAGTATGAATCTGAGTCTCAGTCTGAATCTGAATCTCAACCTGAGTTTCATTATGAAAATGATACGATTTAAAAGAGTTAGAAGAAGATTCTTACCTTTATGTTTTGGTACGCCAGCAAGGGCAAGGCCGACAACGGCAACAAAAACTGCTATTCTCATCATTTTGAATATCGAACTCTAAGGTCTGAAAGGGAAAAAAATATTTTTATTACATTGATTAATTTAGAGTAAACCTTAACAGCATAGCAGACAAGTAATACTGCGGAAGGACATTAAAGCCAACGACTTAAACAATTTGAAGCTGAAGAAAATGTAAGTTCAGCTACGTTTCACAATGGTTCGAATGGGGCGACACGTCACTTATCTCATTCAATGACAAATTTCTTGCATAGTCATATAGTTAATGGGTGAAGAAGAAACGATATTCAAGTTTCATTCCTTCGTTGTGATGCATACAATAGTCTTCAAGTGGCGATGTCTTGTAGAGAAGAGGATCGATTCTCTGGCCGTCAATTTGAGCCGAAATTCATAATTCGCTTGGATGGATATCGCAAAGAGAATATCATTTATCACACGAACGTCCAGTATGATAATTTCCATAAAATGAATTGGTAATCTGATGTTAATTTCCTTTGATATCAGCCAGGCCAATTGAAGTAAAGAAAAGTTGTCAAGTTCTTTTAAATTCTTCGCTAAATTCCTTCACTTGAAGTGATCACCGTGAAGCTTGTTACCTTGATATCAATGCTATAATGTATTGCTGCGAGTTGAACTGCCGTTTGACAACTGCCTGCCAATGCTTGAGGAACTCTTGAATGATTGTTTAACAATGATCTTAGATAGATTTATTTGGGTTATAAGTATTCATAGAGATTAGAGATCAGATTCATGAGTGTTAACAAGGTCAGGCTGCCTATTCACATGAGAGCGAGGAATGAGGTAACCTGAATAGAGGTACCTGTTATGCGCATATTTAATTATGCGTGAACTACCTCAGGCCGTAAGCAGCGAAAAAATTCCCGAGACAAAAGATATTGCTAGATTTTGAGCGTATTTCTGCCAATCTATTTCGCGTGCAGTAATTTACATTCGCATTGAGAAAATGAAATTTATGCGGGAGCTACCTTAACTGTTAAGGCCCCAAGCACCCAAAAAACTCAGTAAACAAAATCGTTCGCCGATATCTTGACTTTTTTCAACGATCTATATTTGATATCAAGATATTCAATTTTCGCTGTTATTAATCTTTCCTGTTTTTAAAATCTTTATTTTTTAGAAATTTTGACTCCTTTTGTAAATTTCAGTTGCCCGAAAATTCGCAAGGAATGTTGTTCAAAAAGTCATGCAATACTTTGGTCTTCTGGAGAGTTCTTCCTGGTCTTGCAAAGAGTGAGAAAACCTTTTATTTATCTCTTGCCTTTTGAATTTGGTAAAATATTTACTTGAGTTCACAGGAGCACCGGGAAATTTCTTTCTCAGCCAAAAATTAGAATCTCAAATGTTTCTCGAATGTTTAAACCATGTTAATAGATCACGTAGAGTTGTTTTCATTCTGCTTTGGATTAGGTGAGAAGAATGACTTAGCTGTAATGATCAATCGTTGTAGAATTTTTTGAAATTCATTTCGAAGGGTGTGTGACACCTGTTACGGAATTTTGAAGTCAGCCTTTTTGAGATTGTAATTTTGAACTCCGTTGCAAAACTCTTGATGCAGTTTGGTTTTGTTGATTTATTTTGAAACTGTGTCAATTTGCATCTGCAAGATTGTTCCTTTGTATCTTAGATTGAAAGTGATTTTGTGAACTAACAACTGAATTTTTTTGGGCCTAATTTATCACAATTTCTTCCTCAAAACTTCTGAAAAGCAGTTCAACGAATTCATTATCTTGTTGTGCTTTGGCTTTAGTCTTTTTGTGGCTTTAATGGTTCCAGAACGGCTTGATTGTTAAGTTTACAGACAGTTATAGAGATCACCGCAAAATTCTTTCTTGCAAAGAGAGAACTCTCCAGTTGAACGAATCAAATTGACTTAAGCATAGGTAAAGCTTTAAATGCAGTCGCTCGACAGTAGTTATGTTGATTTAGAAAATATTTAGGCGCTGATAAAGCATTATAGTAAACGTTGTGCCAATTTTCAATTGCTAGTTGAAAATTTAACAACTCAGTTTACTGAAATGATCTCTAAAATCTACTTCATTTGCTTAGCAGTATTTAAAGTTAATCACAAATTGATGCAAGCTAAGATTGGCTGATGATTAATACTACAATATAAACAAAATAAAAGTAAAAGATGATTTTTTTCTCACCTGGTAACTTGACCCTCGACTGTCCTGTGTTGAAAAGTTGTGTTGAGTGACTTCTGAGGCAGGTTTAACGTATGCCACGGCAAATTCTTCATGGTTGAGTAGCTCGCTCAGGTGTTGCCACCCTGTGAACATCACATGGTCATTGATCTTTTACCCCTTTGAAACAATACAGAGGCAACAAGTGCATTCGAATTTACCATGTAGATTTATTTGCATGGCCAGACATCAAATGACCCATGTTTTGTTTAAGATTCCTTAATTCATTCGCATGACATGCCAGATTGTGAGCACTTCAACTGTCTTTTACATACCGTCATCCTAACCTCGTTTGCGTGAGCCTCGTGCAAATTGTGTAATATTAGAATCTCGTATTGTCTTGTGAAAATTGACTATTTTTAGCATCGAAAACAAATGATACATTGATTAGTTAGTTTTGTGGAAATTCCTAAATTTGTATTGAGAAAATTCTATTTTTAAATTGTGCAACTGCCAATTTGGAAAATTAATGATATATTTTCTTGAAATGTAACAACACGAAAGACAGAAATCGTTCTTGTTTAACTGACTTTCATTACAGATATCTATTTTATATTGATCAAAATCATTCATTGCAAAAGGCTAAAAGAACAAGTAATAATCCCATGAAATTATAAGACAGCATAAAAATGTATTAGAAAGTCATGATAAAAGATTCCATAGATAGAACCTGTAGTTTGATATGATCCGAATTTTAGCAACATGTCAGACAATCTTTTGATCCCAAGAGTAATCGTATGTTTTATTCCTACAAGGCCTAGTCTTTGAGAACATTTTTCCTTCAAAGTTTTTCTAATTCTTACTTATAATGCAAAGTTAAGAAAGTCGCTCAATTTGCGTTATCAATTGATTACTCTTTAAGCAGATTCTCGAACAAGTTTTCGCGAATTTTTTGGCCCAGTCTCGTGCTAACAGCTGTTAAGTATCGAAGAACGATCTTATTCCCCTCCCAGATTAGGAGATATAATTTTTATCGCAAATATTATAAAGTTATGAAATGAAATGGTCAATATATCAATAGTTCAAGACCTCTTTCGATATTAGGATGCTTCGAGTTTTCATAGACTTTTGCTGTTTCGCACTTACTTGCAGCAATTTTATTTCGTGTGTGATTTGATCTCAGTCAATAATCATTTAGCCGACAATCATAAAACTTTATGCTCTAAGAAAGGTTTTTGCTGTACTCACAAGCCAGTCTTTAGAAAGCCTCGCTTTGAGTATCTTTAATAAGAGGCAGATAGCTTGGCTCCTCCACAAGACAATCCGGTATGTTAAACGAGAGGGGTAGTCGGATTGTCTACAAACAACGCTCCTCCACATCACATCTCAAAACGCTTCCAGTCTCATTACCTTACGTTATCTTTAGGCCCCGTATTCACTAGTCTCGGTTCCAGACTATGGTCCAGGGCCTCAATATCACAAATAACAAATAACTTCAGGCATGGCCCGAGGCATATGGAATTGTCTACCTGGAATAGACTTGGAGAAAGTCTAGATTTTGGCGGGAGAAAACTTACCCTAAATTCGGAACGCTGAGCCAAATTGCATGTGAAAGAGAGCCTAAAATAACAGCGCTTTTCCAAAGATATAAAGTCATCTACAAACTATTTGACTATCCTAGGACTATGACTATGACAATCAAAGGTTTTATAGAATTGAAGAATCTTGCATCAAACTTTGTCAGCAATGGTAACCCAAAAATGTTTGATCTAGTTTGGCCCTATTTCAATAGACCTTATCGGCTGAATTTACATCCATTTCAAGTTAAGTGATCGATCTCTTGATAAAACGTCTTTTAATTTCTTTGACATATTGCTTGCCATGAAAGGTTGTGCCATGAACGCCAAAAGTAGAATAATACTGAGACTTCCTAAGAGTTTTATGGTCCCATGAATTGAAATGGGTAAAACAAATCTTAGCCGATTGTGCCTATTGATTGTTCAAATGTTTCAACGTACGCAGGAAAAAAGCTTTCACTATTTGGGTTTAGGGGCTTGGAACGACATCCCTACCACCAGCAGGGAACTCTCTACGTTGCAACAATTTAGAAAACACCTCAAAATATATCCGAGGAGCTGAGCTGAAACACGATTCCCTGGAAGATCAGCTGCGCCCTTGTTTTATTAAGTTACATTTATATATTTTTTTGCATGCTTGTATATTTTAAATTTTGCCGAGGGGATTTTTCGTGTATAAACAACAACAATGTAATTTAATGTAGGATTAGGAAGAACTACAACTATTTATTATTTGTGGACCAGTCGACGAATTTTGGCGCAGTTTCTTTGCACGTTTTTCTTTAAGAGAAATTTGTTTTCATAAGACCATTCACACGATGCCGGCACATTTTGAAAACGGTGAAAAATATGACGGATAGGCCTCCTGTTCACACAAAAAGGCACATTTTGCCGGCAGCTTTTGAAAACGGTAGATTTTGAAACTAGAACTCTAACCCGCACATTTTGAAAACGGCATTTTGCCGGTATCGTGTGAACGCTAGCTCATATTTTGCAACTATCATATTTGTCACCATTTTCAGGATGTGCTGGCATCGTGTGAACGCAATCTAGAACTAGTTTTACAGGGTGTATCTAAAATGGGAACCGGCGGCAACCGGTCAATATTGAGTTTGTCTATAACGAAGGGTGTGACATAAATGCGATAATAGACCTTTTAGCTATTCTGAAAAGAGTCAGAATCGAACAATATTTTGCTACATTTTGTAGAATTTTCGAATGTGCACAATAGTGATAGAAGCTCTAACGCCACTCGATCGAACCTCGCGAAGAAAAATGTATAAAAATAACGCTCGATCCAGGCCCTTTTGTAGAATAGCTAAAAGGTCTATTAATTTTCTGCAAGCCAAACTTGTATGCTTTCATTTAATATGGGACATTCCATGTCAAATGGGACCAAGTCATGGACACACTTGTCATGGATTTCCTTGAAACTTTTCTAGCAGCATCAACTTTATACGAAAAATGCTCATCGAAAATTTGAGCTTCATAAATTGACCTGGTCCAAAGTTACGGACAATTAAATTTTTGCCCTTTGCGGCCGCTCCGCTAACCTCTAAATTACCTAACTCTGGTTATACTTGACCTACCAACATGCAGTTTGTGTCATTTAAAAGCTCTCTGTGCAGAGATGCCATTTTTGCCATCAAAATAGGCCTTGTAATCAAGCTAACATGATAAAATCATATTCCAAGACTTTGACCTTTGACCCTGTCCGTTTGTCAATTGGGAAAACAAAAAAAATTTTTAAAGATGTTAGAACAAGCTGTACTGCATCATTCCTGAAAGTTACGGAATGGGACATCCATGGGATTAGTCACAATCACCAATTATATACCCCTAAGTCACTTTCGAAATTTTTTATGATAAGGATTTGTACTGGTGAAAAGATCCTTTTTGATGTTTCTGTGTTCATCTTCACGCATACAGTAATACAAGTATGAAACTGAAAAAACTATAAAATATATATGCCTATCTACAGCTTAAAAATTTAGCCACATCAAATATTTTAGTAAAGAAACCATGTGGACTTCTCAT
>REGL01000016.1:735846-764885 GCA_004194395.1 Aurelia aurita complex sp. Pacific | reverse complement strand
GGTGGTGGTGGGTGTGGTGGTGGTGGTGGGGGGGTGGGTGGTGGTGGGGGGGGTGGGGGTGGAGGAGGTGGTGGTGGAGGTGGTGGAGGAGGTGGTGGTGGTGGAGGAGGAGGTGGTGGTGGTGGTGGGGGTGGTGGAGGTGGAGGTGGTGGTGGTGCACAACACACTGGAGGGCATGCTGGAACACATGCTACTGCGCAGTCGCTTGGACAGACTGATTGTCTTTTAATTGATTCTAGAAAAGAAAGAAACAAGAGATATATTTGATGTTATTTCTTGCAAAGAATGGTTTCTTTAAGGTTTTATCAAGAATTGCTGTCTAATAATTGAAACTTCTGTGCAATCATTCGATCTGTCCATGAGCTTGTAGTTCGGCATTGTCATCTTAAAGAATGTTTCCGGTTATTTACTTTGTTGTTAGAGTTAAACATTACTTTCATCTTTGTGCTAAACATAACAGAAAGTGGTATAGTCTCAAAGGAAACCATAGTTTATCGAGGTCTGCAATATGGCACAAAGAAGAAATCTGTAGCTCTTGGGTTTATAATTTAGCAATTTGATGAGGTCACAACCTCAAAATTGGATCAAACACAACAAGCGTTGTAATTCCGAAAATGATCAAGATATCACAATCTCCAATGAACAATGATAGCAAAGTAGCTGAATTTACTTTTCAGTCATTAAACCAACGGGCAGATCCGTGAAATCAAATTTTAAGATTGATGCCTATGCTGGAAAAGTGTATTTTATTTATACTGTCTACTTGCAAAGCTCCTCAACGAATAGATAGACTACTTACTTGCATGTTTATAATGTCTGCCGTTGACGACGGCTATAACAGCCAATAAAGCTAATGTCTTCCAAATCATCTGTAAAAAGACGCAGAATAATTTTGTTATTGTCATAGGTAAAACAGATGTGAGATATGATACGTAGAAGTAGGAAAAAATATGTTGCATGCAGTCCTTTATGAAATGAGAAATTTTTCATAACGCCAATTGTTGCATGAAATGTACGTAATTTTAGCTGAAAAACAACTGCATGTCATACCGATAGTATTTCAATGTAATTGTACCTTTGATAAGTTTACATCTTAAATTCCGTAGGGTTAACATGTATAGATCTACACTAAACGATCGTCAGATTTAGAATTATCTATGATGAGTGATCATAAAATTTAGAAATTTCTATCAGCCTTAGTTACGAATACGAATATAACGAACACAGCTGGTCAAAACTTATAATTTAAAGCTTGTGCAACTAGTGCCAACCAACTAATGCCTACCAAATACACTTCGATCAAATCTGTTCAAAATAAGGACAGATTAGCAGAAATTATGGATTTGCAGTTTGCCAGGCAACGCTAATTATGCACCCTCGATTCCAAACGATAAAGCGTTATTGCAATAGTTGTTGCTTAGTGAATAGATTACATTGTTCTTATTCGAATAATTAGGAACTTTTGGAGAACTAATTTATGCTGCTATCGTTTTCGAATAGCCAATCAAATTGCAGAACGGCCTCGTGTATCCCAGAGTAGAGGTTATCAACCGTAACCTGCAGATCAAGTCCTTGAATGTAAACAACTCTAAATCTGGGCCTAGATCGCGAGACCTTTGATTCTTGCATATTTCGTTGTTGCATAACGTTTCTATTGAATAAGTTTCAAATTTTGCTGAACATATCGATCTTATTTCTTAAACGAAAGTTTTGCAACGCATTTGAATATCATTTAGAGTTCTAAAAATTGTTTTGATTTTGGAAGTATTGTTTTGAAAAATGTTTCTGTATCTGGCGGCTCTGTTATGTCGAAACATCTTCTTTCGCAATTGTAAAAGACATATAAATAACAAATGAAACATCTCACATAACTGCTCTGTAGATTTAAATCTTAATCAGTAGTTATTTAAAGCATCATTGAAACAGCAAATTTTCTAAGAAAGTTAAAAACTCATTCTTGCACATATTTTTATCAATGTAGCTATTCAGATTGTAAATCTTTCGAATCTTCCAATTGAAATTTTTCACTGAAATTTCCAACAGCTTTATCTTGATCAATAGACCTTTTCGCTATTCTACAAAGTAGCCTGGATCAAGCGTCATTTTCATACATTTTTATACGCGAGGCTCGATCGAGTGGCGTTAGAGCTTCACTGTTGTGCACATTCGAATATTCTACAGAATGTAACAAAATATCGTTCAATTCTGATTCTTTTCAGAATAGCTAAAATATCTATTCTGAAACTCCGTGAAAAATTTTCGTGGAAAAGTGCCTTATATCAACTCGCGATGCAACGCTATTTTTAATCACTGGATCACCTATCTAATTTTACGATTATGCAAGCCTAAAAGTTGAAAATGCGTTTTGCTTCATTTCACTCAAGAAGAACCTTTTGGTGTATGAATTGATGATCAAACGTAGCCAAATATTTTTCATTTGCTGCTATTCGCTGCTGACTGATGCTAGAATTCCATAAGATAAACTATTGTAACAGAAACAAGTTTGGAATTAGGCCATGCTTTTCGAGATTCTTCTTCCGATGAAGTCAACTTTGACTGCCCGTAAAAATAATGGGTCAGCTCAAATTGTTATTGAAAGGATCAACAGTGCTAGTTAAATTAATTTTATTAAAAGATAATATAAAACTAAAAATTCAAAGAGATACATACCTTGACACAGAGATTCACAGCATATACGATGAAATTGCTTCAGATGTGAATTTCTAGCTTGAATCATTACATGATACAGAGTGCATGCTAGCTTATACGCATGACTGAACAAGAACAATCCAACATGTCAGTAGATGATTGAAGGCGTAAAGTTTGTGTCGAAACTCGACCTTCGTTTTGACCCTGAAAATTACGTCATTGAATCGTTCGTTAACAGGCATCGAGCTGGCTGGCAATTATTTTGGAGTCGCAACCATCGTGAGATTCGCCTCAAACAACATGACAATTTAAGCAATAACATATGTTTTCGTGTTTCTACAAAAGAGTCTGGATCGAGCGATATTTATACATTGTGTAGAACTCTGAAGAATCTCCAAGTGTGTAATAGAAGCTGTAACACCGCTTAATCGAGTCGTTCGAATGGAATTATATAAAGATATCATTCCATCCAGACTCTTTTGTAGAATAGCTTAAAGCTAAAAGCTATGTTTTGCGCTGAATAATTTAGTTGCTTAATTGTCATAGCTCTCATGTACAGATCGCACGGCTGATGCAACTACACAGAAGCCAGGGACAATTTCAGCTTTTGTGGAATATGTAGTTTACCGCTGGTCGTTTTTGGTGGTTGCGTATGTGTAAATACGCGTAATTTTCTCATGTGCAATAACCAGATGCAACTGGTCAGGGCGAATAACTTACAGCAGTTCTATTCTCATCTAGACATGATAACAATCATAGAAATAGTTTTGAAGGCGGATTTTTTAGTAGATGTTAAATTTCGTGAACGCTATATTTCTATTATTCACCAACAACAAATCTTCCACTTTGATTGACATTATCTCCGAATCAACCAATCATCTGAAAGAAAATAAAGCGCGATGTTTAAAGGAAATCTTTTATGTGCCTGTTACGTAAGATATAGCATGAAATCAAGTAGTTGCGAGTTACGACACCATTCAAGGAAGTTACAAAGCCAAATTCCCGAGAAGAAGGTGCAAATTTAGACCTCAGGAACTGCAAACTTTTGAGCCTATACTTGTAACTAGTTTCAACCTTTTGATAATTCTCAAAATATACTAGGAACTTTTTTAAAGAATTGGATACGCTAAAGATAGCGTTAAGGAACTTTTTCCCAAAATGCAATGCATTCTTCAATCGAATTCCTATAAAATCGTTAAACATTTATAATTGGATCGCAATGCATCTTGGTAAAGATTGGTGTGCAATCTTCGATCATGATTATCCATATTCAAAAATTCAACAAATCCTGGAAGAAATTTGTTGGTTCCAGTCCTTTTCTCAGTGGCTCAAAGGTCTCTCTAAGGACAGACTACGTAAATCTGGAAGGAGGCTGGACTCTTAGATGTGCAAATGGAAACGAGGTCACATAGTCGGATCGAATTGTACAATATCCTTTATGCTTCCTACCGACAATCAGCATCATGTTTATCTTGTGAGAAGGAAATTTTTAGAATGAAGTTGTCATTTTCAAATTCTTTCCTCTCATTTGTGAATAATTTCATGGCCATCTTTGCCAAAGAAAACATCTGACTGATTTTCAACGTATTGGCCTTATAGAGTGACTCACTGATTGGAGAAAACTGCAGATTTTCTTCAGATTCAATTTGTAGGGATAACATAAAGTAATACGGAGGGATACCCCCCAGACTGCTGCATATACGTTCTGCGGGTTGATCAACGAAATTGGGATTCCCTGATGCCACTGATTACAAGTTCGTAGTTATCGCTATTGATAGACTAATGGACGCTCAAACTACGACTCGTAGACTTTCATATTGAAAATTATGACGAAATTATTTCCCTCAATTTCATGTCCGGATATGGAAACCACAGCAACACTGTACGAAAAGCTGAGTGCTCCAGGCAATGGCGGTGGGCCTAAGTTGTCAGCTCAAGCCTCAGATGATAAAGCTTATTAAAATTCAAGTTGTCAGTGATGTTAGCAATGAACAAAAGCCACAAGTATCCAGATAAATGTTTTCTCAATCCAAGAATCATGAAACCTTTCCCTTTTAACCAGGATTTCTTCATTTTGAAGGCCACTTAGCTTCCGTGAGCTCAACAAAGTAATGAGAATTTCCAACTGTTGAAGGTTGCCATGACTACTATTTAACCTCGTTTCAGTGCCCTCTTTGTTTCTTTTCGTCCCAAATTTTTATGTGAAAGTCTATTGTCCAAAGTCNCATGTCCGGATATGGAAACCACAGCAACACTGTACGAAAAGCTGAGTGCTCCAGGCAATGGCGGTGGGCCTAAGTTGTCGGCTCAAGCCTCGGATGATAAAACGTATTAGCCACAAGTATTCAGATAAATGTTTTCTCAATGCAAGAATCATGAAACCTTTCCCTTTCAACAAGGATTTCTTCATTTTGAAGGCCACTTAGCTTCCGTGAGCTCACCACAGAAATGAGAATTTCCAACTGTTTAAGGTTGCCATGACTACTATTTAACCTCGTTTCAGTGCCTTCTTTGTTTCTTTTCGTCCCAAATTTTTATGTGAAAGTCTATTGTCCAAAGTACAGTAGGAGCATAAAGATGTTGTTGCTGTTGTAGTTTTGTTGTTGTTGTTGCTACAATTACTGGGAGTATCTTGTGAGTCAAATGTCACAAGTTATTTCATCATTTCATAGACCATTTTACAATGGACGATTGCACTAAAGATTGCACCGGGAATTTTATGCCATGATCCTTTGCTTCACGAAATTCAACCAATCAAATCAAACGAAATTCTTTGAGACGCAAAAAATGATGGTAACACATTCTCTGAAGTCATCTTATGCATAATCGTGTATTAGAAGAGAGAGACTGAGGAGTGTGCGACCAATTCTGCAAGCTCTGGTAGCAAGTTGAAAATTAGGAAATTCGTCGAATCCCTATCCTGTGGTTACAGTATCTTGCTTACCCAAAACTAAAGGCATCTAGACGTGATAAAAACGATTGAATTCTGTCAAGTACTGATGTTACGAATTAAAAATTTAAGTCACATTAACATTTTTATCAAGTACAATGAAAAAACAACAAACATACATACATACAGTGTAATAATCTATCTAAAGTTATTGCTTGTTGGAAACAAGAAGTCGAAGAGATCCCATCTATTATCGAAGTCGAGAGGTGAATGTTTTATAAACTGATGTGTAGTGTTTGTATGCTTTCGATTCATGGGTAAATGCCACGGGACTTCGGAGTACAGGATGTTCTATTACGCTAATCTACATAACAAATTGTCTAATATTGTTGGATTAGCATCTTCAATGCATCGTCAGGAAACTGGCGAAATTGTCCGTCTGAAAATCCATTTCGTGGTCCGTTCTTTACTTTCGTCGTCTGCAAGGACAGGCTGGAGGACATGCTGGTACGCAGGCAATTTGGCATACAACTGGGCAAGGTGGTGGTGGCGGTGGTGGAGCTGGGGGTCCTGGTGGTCCTGGGGGTCCAAGAGGTCCTGGTGGGCCTGGAGGTCCTGGTGGTCCTGGTAGTCCGGGTGGTCCATTTGGTCCTGGTCCTCCTGGGGTTCCTGGTGGTCCAGCTGCTGCACCTGCAGGTCCTGGGGGTCCGGGAAGTCCTGGTCCTCCTGGAGGTCCTGGTGGTCCTGGTGGTCCGTTAGGTCCTGGAGGTCCTGGGTTTCCAAGTGGTCCTGGTGCACCTGGTGGGCCTGGTGGTGGTGGAGGTGGTGGAGGAGCACAACAGACTTGTGGACATACAACTGGAACACATTGTGCGGCACATTGTGCTGGGCAGACTCCTTGTCTTTTCATTGGGTCTAATGAGAGGAAGAGATGAGAATAAGTATTTTGTGATAAAGGACATAACAGGAGTTCTGAAAAACATCAATTCTTTGTTCAGGGGATTACGAGAAAGGTTGGTTATGCATACGTGATTTGTAAAATAATCTTCACAACAGATAAATATAATACTCAGGTTTTGCTTAAGAGCGGGGATGGCTCAGTGGTGGCACGCTTTACTACCAATTTGAAGGTTGGTGGTGGTCCGAACCTGCTACGTAGAGTGAGGAGAGTCGCCAACTTTCTGTAATTGTAGGCTACAGGAATCACGAGGTGTGGTCACATTGATAGGTTGGACCAGAGCGCTGCTTTGATAAGCTTAGCTTCTCAGCGTCCTAAAACTACATTCGGATGCTAGGTAGAAATATACCGGGTGAGTCAGAAAAAAGAATCCCCGCTTGGAAGGCCACTGCTCCATGAATATCAAAGCAATGATATTGAAAATTGTCTTGTTTTATTGCCAATATGTTCAATTAGGTTCAGTAATTTACCTGGCTTTAATCGGCCATTCCTTCCCGTGGATATGGGTAATTTTCTGCAGTTAGTCCACAAAATATTTGCTGATATCATCGTCTTGATATCCGTAACCTTTCAAACGAGGATTCTGTCTATGTACTCACCCGATAGAAAAACAGCTCTCGTTTTCAAATGAGCCGGTCAGAACCAACATACATTTGACTAGAAGTATAAGCTAATAAGCTGTACTTGGCATCTTTCGATCGGCCGAAAAAGGCTATGACGTTGAGCAAAATCATCAAAATTTAATTTTACATCAAAGAGTCACATCTCCTTCTTCGATGACTACCGGTGAGCCATCTTGGAATTTTCTTTGTGTGCACTCGTATCAAGGACCAATTTGGTAATCATATTTTGTGATTTGGGATAATGCTTCACATTAGGTGGCTGCTAAAAGCTCAAATTTCCACATATTTAAAACCACTTCAAGAATTTGCAATGAACTAAATAAGCTTTTGATTTTATAACACAAATGCAGATAAAGAAATAGATGTTCGTGATCAGTAATATTGTAACATTTAGTGATTTTTGAAGATTTTTGAAGATTTTTGAAGATTTTTAACAATCATGATTGTATTGTTTGAATTTTTACCATCGTTTCAGTTCAAAGGATTAGATCCAGCTGGCTGAATTTGAATTATGTTTTGATTGTTTTGATTGCCAATGGAACGCAAGGTCTGTTTCCTTTTACTCTATATCTGTTCAACATGTTTTGTTCTCGTGCGCTCGGGTGTTGATCCATGGGTTCCAGTATAAGGTTGATCTGGAAAGTTTGGTCATAAGTAGATAGTATTTATAGTCGGTTTAAAATTAGATGTCAGGTGAAAATACCCGCGAATGATAACAGTCACAGTGTATTGCATGAATAGTTTTGCGTTTTAGCAAATCTCACCTAACATCTAATTTGTTAAAGATATTTAGAAATACACTTACTGTTGACACTTCGTGCGTATGCCATGGAGGCAACGACCATAAGGGTTACTGCAATNTCAAATGAGCCGGTCAGAACCAACATACATTTGACTAGAAGTATAAGCTAATAAGCTGTACTTGGCATCTTTCGATCGGCCGAAAAAGGCTATGACGTTGAGCAAAATCATCAAAATTTAATTTTACATCAAAGAGTCACATCTCCTTCTTCGATGACTACCGGTGAGCCATCTTGGAATTTTCTTTGTGTGCACTCGTATCAAGGACCAATTTGGTAATCATATTTTGTGATTTGGGATAATGCTTCACATTAGGTGGCTGCTAAAAGCTCAAATTTCCACATATTTAAAACCACTTCAAGAATTTGCAATGAACTAAATAAGCTTTTGATTTTATAACACAAATGCAGATAAAGAAATAGATGTTCGTGATCAGTAATATTGTAACATTTAGTGATTTTTGAAGATTTTTGAAGATTTTTGAAGATTTTTAACAATCATGATTGTATTGTTTGAATTTTTACCATCGTTTCAGTTCAAAGGATTAGATCCAGCTGGCTGAATTTGAATTATGTTTTGATTGTTTTGATTGCCAATGGAACGCAAGGTCTGTTTCCTTTTACTCTATATCTGTTCAACATGTTTTGTTCTCGTGCGCTCGGGTGTTGATCCATGGGTTCCAGTATAAGGTTGATCTGGAAAGTTTGGTCATAAGTAGATAGTATTTATAGTCGGTTTAAAATTAGATGTCAGGTGAAAATACCCGCGAATGATAACAGTCACAGTGTATTGCATGAATAGTTTTGCGTTTTAGCAAATCTCACCTAACATCTAATTTGTTAAAGATATTTAGAAATACACTTACTGTTGACACTTCGTGCGTATGCCATGGAGGCAACGACCATAAGGGTTACTGCAATTCGTTGCCACATCTTTCTAAGAATAACAAAAAAATGATGATTATTCTGCGTTTAAAGACTATCTCGTTATAAGAACAATCAATAGACAAAATCGGCTACGGTTTGTTTTATCCATTTCAAATCATGGACTCTGGGAAAGTTTCAGTATCATACTACTTTTTGCATTCATAGCACAAGCTTTCATGGTACGAAATATGTTACAGAATTCAACAGATATTTTATCGAGAAACTAGTCACTTGACTTGAAATAAGTGTAAACAAAGCTTAGCCGATTTGTCAGTTAAAGAAAATCAGATAAAATCATGCAAATGAAATGCTTGATAGAAAATGTACCGGGTGTCCCAAAAAATGTAAACGGATTTGGTTCACTCCAGCGATGTGAATTTAGCTTTAATAAATGTTGAATCACTCTAAAATGTTCCTCGATAGTTAACTTAAACATATGTACCTCGTTTGTTGGTATTGGTGCTTTGAGAGCAGACATGTTAATCTTGAAAACTCGAATTTGCCTCTTCCTGCAAACCAGAGCTTTAGCCTTTCGGCCTAAGCAAATTCTTAAGGCACTACTACGTATAAATCAACGAAAGGCTTGATAAAATTTGAAAAATATTAGATCTTGTGTTATTCTATTTTTCAGAAGTCATCCCCAGTCACCCATTGGGCAGTTTCTTAATTTTTCATCAATTTCAGTTCTTAATTTCGATGTGCTTCAGGAACTTGCTCAGGCCAAAAGGCCAAAGCTCTGGTTTGCAGGTTGACGCAAATTTGAGCTTTCAAGATTGATATTTCTGCTCTCATAGCACCACTACCTACAAACGAGGTATCTATGTTCAAGTTAACTATCGAGGAACATTTTGCGAGTGATTAGCAACTGATTAAAGCTAAATTCACATCACTGGAGTCAACCAAATCTATATACTTTTTTTGAGACGCCCGGTACTTTGATTGTGGCCCCGTTTACACGATATCGTTTTCATTTTAAATCGGATTGGCCTTCTGTTTTCACGATAACGCACCAATCCGATATATACTTAATGTCGTTTCAGCATTTTCAAATGAAAATGCTCTGAAAATGGCATGAAACCAATACGATATCGTGTTAATAGTCGAATCCGTTATCAACTCAATACGGAACCTCAGTATCAATTCTACGAGCCTCCCATTGATCTGGCGCACTGCGCAGTAGATACAAAAACAAAATACGGTGAAATCACTGCTGTGCACAGCGAAGCGTTTCCGTGTAAACAGAACCCCAATCCGATACGAAAATAAAAACGGTATCGTGTAGACGGGGCCTGTGTTTCCTGGTTAAATTTGTTCACAGTTTTTTTACAAGGTTGTAAATCATTTATTTAGTGATCTCTTGGGAGACGGAATTTTGAGCTCTCTGGAGAGACTCCTGCGTTCATTCGTGGACTGTACAAGGGTGAAGCAAGACAGCAAGAGATCTTCCTTGTTACCGCTAATCTTGTCACAATACTGCTAATTTAGGCAACGATTTTTTTCATTTTTTACATTTTGATAATTGCAACAAAGAGATAAAACCATAAATTTACCGAGATTTTTCATTATGTGGCCCTCATAAGTCCAGCATTGAATTCTAAATCAATGGTATCAGGTTGACTTATAATTTGACATTTTTATCCCGACGAATGAATTAAAAAGATACAGCTCATTTAAAAGTGAAAGTTTTACATTTTTGCTGTTCAGAAAATCATTAGAGGAGCTCTTTCCCAAGACATCCAAGTACTTTTTATGTTATCATATTGTTTTTGTATATCTCCAGACATTAGAGTAGCAACAGATAAGATTTCTCGCCATGTCTTCATAATACCATCATATCGTCAATATCAACATTAGCTACCTTATCAGTCGTTATCAATAATGTCAAAAGTGAACGTATTTTAATCACTTTGGACCGTTATGTGCTTAAAATTCGTGAAATGCAAAAAGCATAGTCACTGAAAGATGCTGTATTTTCAATTTTTGATTTCAGGGCTTCAAAATGTTTACAATTTATAAATTTCGAGACAAAAAGAGTTTATTAAGCTCAAGAGATCAAGAGACCGTAACAAAATTTTCTTCGTAAGCTGCTAGGAAAGAAGTTCTAACAAATTTAAGTTCGTCATCTGCATTCATTGAAATAACTTCCAATGCTGATGAAAAAATTATCTTTCTTTGTTTTTCTGACAGGTTACGATTTTCTTGATGAAAATGCCAAAAATGTTATCATACAGTACCCGAAGAACTAACATTGCCTGAACTATTATGATCATTCGCTATATTTGGCAATTAACATCTCAAATAGTTAAAACGTTTAATGGTAGTTATATCTATAAAAACATTACCCAGGCTCAGATATATCTAAAATTGGATATCAAAAATTCGAAAAATTTAGAATCTCACCTTGTTTTCTTGCGGCAATTGAGCTGACTGCCTTGCCTTGATTTCGAATATTATGATCACAAAGCTGCCCTCTACTACCTGGTACTAAGCTAGCTTTTTGATCTACCTGTGAACATGTACTCAGGTACCCTTCACGCTAATATCCATACTCACATATAACTGGTGTTGTTTTTTACCACAGCCTCACTTGATCGCGTTTAGAAAAACAAGGTCAGTGAATCTTGCTTCAACTATGTTTGATCTTTTGGGGTCTAATCTCAGCGCATTGAGTTTTGAGCTATATGTATTTATAGTCTATTAGAAGGTGTTGTGGCGAAGTAGCACAATTCTCTAACTTCGTAGCTAGAATAATCAGGTGGATGGGGCTCGAGCCCTACCATTTGCACGTCGGGGCCGTGGACTTGACTCGATTGGGTATTATCTGCTTCTGCGATTATAGCACAATTTCACCCTCACTTCACCTCTAGATTGCACGCTTGAGACGGGGTACTTGTGGTTCTGAAGTTCCATACCTTGCTTTTCTAAATTTCATTTCACTTATTTTGGAAAAACAAGGGATAGAACCAAAGCCTGCTTAAGAATGCCTAACGAATGAATTTTGTGTTGGTTTTGTTTTGATTTGGTTTGGAAGATCAAATGCCTCGCTCTGGTCCATTTCACTTTATTGCACGTACAATTCACACTGGCAAGTAAACCAGCTTGAACTAAACGACATCATCGAAAGTTACATTCTAATTGGTCAATCAGACAAATCAAAGGCATTTGATTGGTTGAAATATAACCTGGTTTATATAAAGCTTGTTTTACTGTGTCAGTGTGAATAGGGTATTAGAGAACCAGGCAATCGAAGCTCACTTCGAGTAAAGGCCGACCTCCATTTGCAGTAGTTTTGGTCTAGGGATCAGCACGGTAGTCTATGTTGTTAGAGAGCATGCGCACTAGATAAACGCGCTAGTTGCTGACCACAACTACTGCAGTGGAGACAGCCTTAGTATTGATCATCCTAAAAGTATTTCGTAATTTGTATAGTAGCCTGTGTTCCAGACCATTATTATGTTTAATTTATTTCTGGCATGCGAAAAGGATACTCTCCTCCGCCAGTTTCTAGTTCCTTAGTTCATAGTTCTTGCCTCCATAGTTCTGTAGTCCATGGTTCCGTGGTCCATAATTTTACCGGCGGAGGAGAGTACGAAAAGGATACGCGAGGGTTTCAATTTTTTGGAGTTTAGTCTTCTTCGCTTTATTGGATAACGAGAAACTCAAGCTTGCTTTGAGCTATCTTTAAATGAATGCGTTTCTCGGCGAGTATCGCAAAATGTTTACACGTTTTGGAAGCTGCTGTGGAGGAGCTTTACCTTCTAAAAATTCTGTTTCAAAATTTTCCTGAAGTTGAATCTTTGAATTTAACGTAGATGCTTTGTTTTGTTAATTACATCTGATTAATGTTATCTGGGATCAACGTCGTTCCCACGGTGTTTTTACGCCATACGATAGGAACGAAACCGAGTGAACACCCTGTGTACACGTTCATTCATTTGGTATTCTTTAAACAGGGTTAAGTATACAGTTAAATACTGATTTCCAAACTGCCCTGTTAAATAGCAACAAACAAGATGTTTCTAATTATAAGAATTTAAATGTGAGGATAAAGAGCAAAATAAAAAGGTATGTAATTAAAGAATTTAACGAAAAGATTACTTGCTGAGTTTATATGCAGCTTTGAATCGATTTAAAGTGGTAATCAGCGCTAAGGTTATTCCATAATCGTGCTCCTCTATGAGCAAAGCACCGTTGACCATTGGAATTTTTTAGGAGAGGAAGCTTGAGGTCTGTTATTACGATGCTCTCTAGCACCATTATTCGACAACCTTTCGAACAGAGTTGTAAGGTAATTGGGAGCTTCCTCTTTAACTGACCAATACACCATCCTACAGTTGTCCAAAAAAAGAAACATTTGTCCAAAAAATGATGTGATTATCAGCCATTATGGATTTACGGTAGGAAGGTAATGCTAATTATGCGTCCTCGTTTCGACGCAACGAAGTAACTTGTTATGATTGTTGCTTAATGACTGAATTATGTTGCTCATATGTGCATAATTGGTATCGAGGAGTAACTTATATTTCTAATGTTTTCGTACAACCAAACCAATCACATTGTAGAACGACCTCTTGTATTCCATAGTAGGCAGAGCAGCAAATTCACTCCGGGGACGAGATTTGTGAGATATAGCTGTTTTAGAGCTGCGAGAAGTCGTCAATCAGTAGAATCTGTAAATCTTTAAGGACGTCATATAGGAATCTCATTTCGATGTGCACCAAAAATCTTGTGCCGTCAAATCCAGTTTTTAGCGGTACTATTATTGGCCTCAGTTTTGAGCTGTTTTAGTCTGGTGGCAGTCTCTGTTCGATGTTTCATGAACGATAACTGGGACAGACTGGCAGACTCATCTTAATATGTCCGATGCTGATCTTCTTTTGTCAAAATGATGATTGGTTAATTAATGAATTGATCGCTTGATCGCTTGATCGCTTGATCGCTTGATCGATCGATTGATTGATTGATTGATTGATTGGTAGTTTGACTGATGAATTGATTGTTCAATTAACTGACAGCCTAACGTCCTTTTGAGAGTTAGGAATAAGTAGCTACAGTCAGAAGGTACAATGGCAACCAATGATGAATTTTGTAAAACGAAGTCTTCAGGGCTGAATTGACAAAGCGATCTGACAGCCTGGACAATAGATTTCACACCTTCTGTACAGCCAACCATGTATCTTACGTTCTATGTTTATTTTTATCTGATCGATAGCACTCATAGACATGGTATGAAATATCTTATTGTGACAAACCGCTTTGTATTTTCAGAAACCTGATTGTTTCGTTTCATAAAATGAGCATTTGCTACGCAAGTATTGACTGTAATATTCATCCATAGTCTGATTGATTGATTGATTGATTGATTGATTGATTGATTGATAATTTGATACTTTGTTCATTTTTCAAATAGATTTTTCAGATGAACATGTCAATATTTTGATGGGGTAGAACAAAAGTCAAACAATAAAATTTTGCATAGACTTGAACCAACTTCATACGATGCCAGCAAAATTTGAAATAGAAACCAAAATTGTCACGGATCAGCCTTTTGTTCACATGCCATCGGTACAAACTTTGCTGGCAGAATTTGAATGCGGCTTTCGAAACGAGGCCAACTAATTCTTTAGACCTCAATATTTTTTTTCATTCTTTGGATCTGGGTGAGTCAAAAAAAGAATCCCTGTTTGACAGACCACAGATCCCTCGATATCAAGACAATTATATTAGCAAATATGTCAATCAATAGTTAACATGTTCAAATATATTCTAAATTTTACCTGCCTGACATCGGCCACTCCGTTCTGAAATTATAAGAGATTTCCTGGAGGAAGCCCCTCCAAGAGACTTCCTAAAACTCCACAAGATCACGACCAAATTGCTCGTATGTCTATGCCTTATAGCAATGGCTTGTACATGCTTCAGTACGTTTCATCCCTTTGGGAGATGAAAATGTCATCCTTGGGGGCAAAACAACATTATTCCGCACGATTTCATCTTCCCTAGAGGATAAAACATGTCAGAATGTGTTCAACTGATTGAGATTAGGCAGAAAGCTCAGGAAATGTTGGTCGTTGTTTTGGGCCTGTTTTGAGGATTTCTCGAAAGGGCTTTCTGGGGAAAATGCCTCATGACTTCAGAATGGAGTGGCCAATTCCAGTCAGGTAAATATTGAGGTCCATTTGAACATGTCTGCTGTTAAATGGTATGTTTCCCAATATCAGCATCTTGATGTTCAGGGAATGATGATTTTTCAAACAGGGATTCTTTTTACGGTAGATAAATTTCTTTGTCGCCGGCATCGTGTGAACATGGTCTTAAAACGATTGGGTGTTTGTAATAAAGAATCGATTGCCCCGTACCAACACCTCGGTCATGGCCACAAAAAGCAAGAATTAATTTACTTTTTAAGCAAATGCATAGATCTTTCTTTGCTTAATCCGTAGAAAGAAGAAATTACTTCAAATCCTAAATTTCTGGTTTTTTATTGTCAAAGTTTCAAATTTTGATCAAATTTACCCCACGATTTACCCTGTATGTCTGTTTCTTCGCAGAATACAAAGAATCATGCGAAAAGAAGAGTCGATTATCAACTTAAAATCAAATTAATTCACTGGTATGTTAATTAATGGTTATCAACTTATATAATCAAGCGTGCTATATTCTCCTATTAAACTTTTTACGCATGTTAATTCTACGTTTGTTCGTTCATTCAAAGTCTGTGGACAGTTCATAATGATCTGTTGTGCATGATGACGTTTATGTTATGCTATTGACATGCTTTTACAAGAGGACACATTTCGTGCATCTGAAAATCAGATTTGTCTAAATAATAAAACTAAAAAGAGTGTTCCTGTTCACATCAGCAGCAATCCCTAAAGCCAAATTCGAAGTAAGAAAGTGTTTTTGTCGAGATCGAATTGCGTCGAGTTTACTTTCTCTTTTTGCATGGGCAAGATGGAGGACATGCTGGTGTGCAGACGGTTTGGCAGATGACTGGGCATGGTGGTGGTGGTGGTGGTGGAGCTGGGGGTCCTGGGCGTCCTGGTGGTCCTGGAGGTCCTGGTGGTCCGGGTGGTCCTTGTGGTCCTGGTCCNCAAATGTACCCCACGATTTTCCCTGTCTGTTCCTTCGCAGAAGACAAAGAATCATGCAAAAAGAAGAGTCGATTATCAACTTAAAATCAAATCAATTCACTGGTATGTTAACGGTTATCAACTTATATAATCAAGCGTGCTATATTCTCCTATTAAACTTTTTACGCATGTTAATTCTACGTTTGTTCGTTCACTCAAAGTCTGTGGACAGTTCATAATGATCTGTTGTGCATAATGACGTTTATGTTATGCTATTGACATGCTTTTACAAGAGGACACATTTCGTGCATCTGAATATCAGATTTGTCTAAATAATAAAACTAAAAAGAGTGTTCCTGTTCACATCAGCAGCAATCCCTAAAGCCAAATTCGAAGTAAGAAAGTGTTGTTGTCGAGATCGAATTGCGTCGAGTTTACTTTCTCTTTTTGCATGGGCAAGATGGAGGACATGCTGGTGTGCAGACGGTTTGGCAGATGACTGGGCATGGTGGTGGTGGTGGTGGTGGGGCTGGGGGTCCCGGGCGTCCTGGTGGTCCTGGAGGTCCTGGTGGTCCGGGTGGTCCTTGTGGTCCTGGTCCTCCTGGGGGTCCAAGTGGTCCAGCGCCTCCTGCGGGTCCTGGTGGTCCAGCTGGTGCTCCTGCAGGTCCGGGTGGTCCAGCGGGTCCTGGTCCTCCTGGTGGTCCTCCTGGTCCGGGTGGTCCGTTAGGTCCTGGTGGTCCTGGGGGTCCGAGTGGTCCTGGTGCGCCTGGTGGGCCTGGTGGTGGTGGAGGAGGTGGAGGAGCACAACAGACTTGAGGACATACAACTGGAAGACATTGTGCGGCACATTGTGCTGGGCAGACTCCTTGTCTTTTCATTGGGTCTGCAAGAGAGGAGCAACGATTAGTTAAGAGGGAGTGAATATGTATGGTGGAAAACTAACAAATTCAAATTGTTACCTAGTAACAATATCACCCAGAATTGTTGACCATTACTAAGTAAGAAGCTCGTACGAGACTTTGAAATCAGACTGTAGTTTTTAAATTTCTTTACCATTGATACCTTCTTTTTGAGACTAATAAAGCATACTTGCATTTGAATTCAAAGATTTTAAAATCCTCTCTCAAATGCTCCTTTTTACGTCGAAACATTAGCTCTAGTGCTCTGTGTGAAGTGAGGTATCAGGTTCATAACCATGCAGTTTTCAAAACTTTGGTGCCTACAATCTCGGCAAAATAATTAGAACGGATAACAAAATTTCCGTCATTTTTCAGCAGATAGCTCAAAATTTTAAATGATATTCTCAACGAAATTTAGCGTACTCCCAGTGGAATGAAGTAAAAATCTCAATTGTTGAAGTTTGGAGCACTCATGGATACTCTTTCTAATGGTGAAAATTATAATTTTGAATTGTTATCCATTTTCTGATATGATGCCACCAGATCAGGTCTGCTATAATATTTCTGATAGCGCTGTAACTGTTTGAAATGGAACAGATGATCACCTTTGATATCAAGATACACAAGAAACGAATAGAATAGAGAATAAATTGAATAAAATGAAACTTACTTTCAATATTACGGGCAAAAGCCATGGTGGCAACAGCCAAAACGAGTGAAATCCTGAGCCACATTTTCTAAAAAGGAAAGACAAAATTGAGCAAAAAGTTTCGACAATCGTATGCCTTGGTGAAAATGCAGTTTTATCTCGAAGAGGCCATTTAAGTCTCATAACTATAGTACTTCGATTTTATGACATGAAGATGAAATATCTCGAGAATGAATAGTTCATGATGCAAACTTTCTTCAGTTGGAATGAGAAACTAGAGATCAGCCTTCTTACATGATTATACAAAAAATATCGACAGGAAATATAATTTTAGATAGATTGGAAGGAAACTTTGGTTCAATGTTCAATAAATCCCTTCAAGTGAAGTATCTTGAACAATTTGAAGATATCTTGAAATTTATTTTGTATTTTGAGAATCAAACTGTCGGTTCCTTTTCATCGTTATATTATTTCTTTACCCAATGGAACTCGCTAGGAAAGCAGCACGTTGAAACTTTGAAAAGAAATTTAATTCTAGTAGTGACAATTAGGCAATTCATTTAAACTCTTCTCCAATAGATTTCGCCAAAAATGCTAGATGTATAACCAGATTATGATAGCTTCGTATACTTTTTTAACAAGTAGATAATTCATATTCCTGTGAGGCTGAGATCAAAATGATTCAATTTGATTGATAGTCAACTGGAATGAATATTTATAAAAGTCTGGAGTAAGATGCTAAAGTATCAATAAAGAATTGTCAATTGCAATACAAAATAGTTGAAGTAGCAAACGATAAGATATGCAAGCTGAATATATTTATACAATGAACAAAAGAATCTTTAAAAAAGAAACCTTTTTTTGTCTTTGCCTTTCAATATGTCCGCACTTTCCAGCGATATAATGAGAGTGATCTCAAATTCTTTCACACTGGCTTGTGCGGCTAGCGAATCAGTGATCTACCCGTTGAATGATCACAGGTAGAGCGCCCTTCAACGGACACGTATATCGTGATCTTTGCAGGTTGCGTGCACATTGTTTTTTACGTGCTCATTGAGTTTTACGTGTTCATATTTTTCGGCTCAGCGAACATTACCTGTTTGGCCAAATATGGAAAAATGTCATAGCGCCTTTCAAAATCATAATTTACGTGTCGTTGTTTTCGATTTGCTCATTCGTGATCAAGGATCGAAGACATTCGTTCTTTTGAATTTGCTCATTCCTGAGATACAGAGCATTCGATTTTTGATAATTTTCGGACTTTATTTCCTAATTTACATTTTGTGCAAGGTACCGACAATTTGGAAAATAGAGGTGCGAACATGCATCTTTCTGTAATCTTTTTCAGGAAGGGCTACAGATTTGATTAAATTTTAAGCATTGGAAATTTGAAAAATCCCCATTTTCTCCGTCAATTTCCAAGATCTCTTTGTAAAAAACTTCCGAGTTGGTCCTATGCAACCTTCAGTACGTGTTTACACTTTCGTATTATGTGTTTCACGCCTTTGTTTATGTTTCATACAAAACATCGACCGATAACAAACTTGTACATTCATTTTGTAGCGATCATGTTGATCGCTGCTCTATTGTGCTTTCACACAGAGCTCTTGTAAGCAAGTTTTTATTGAGAATCCCTTTCAGGCTTACTTCAAAATGTGAGAAATACCTCCAAAGCTCTTGTCATATTGCTCCACTTTCAAAGTTGTGTTTATTCTTGCTAAACTATCGCTGACTTTACCAGAGTTTATAGCTACCAGGTTTCAATGAAACAAATGTTCGATGCTGTGACTGAATTATTATTAATTTCTTTATAGTAGGCGTTTAAAAATAGCTAAGTTACAGCTAATTGACGCCTACAATTAGCATGTAGTAGCCAATACACTCGCACTACTATATGTATAAGGTTCATTTGTAGCTTAGCATAATTTTCTTTCGCAAGAATTCCCTCGAAGTTATAATGATTGGCACGATTTTGTCCCGAATTCAGAGAATGTCTATTTCATTGTTAAAGTAGTCAAATAAATCATGCATTTCCGAGACAACCATGCCCGTTGGGAATAAAATATAACTGGGACAGAGAGGTCAAGGTTTTGTCTTNGTGACTGAATTATTATTAATTTCTTTATAGTAGGCGTTTAAAAATAGCTAAGTTACAGCTAATTGACGCCTACAATTAGCATGTAGTAGCCAATACACTCGCACTACTATATGTATAAGGTTCATTTGTAGCTTAGCATAATTTTCTTTCGCAAGAATTCCCTCGAAGTTATAATGATTGGCACGATTTTGTCCCGAATTCAGAGAATGTCTATTTCATTGTTAAAGTAGTCAAATAAATCATGCATTTCCGAGACAACCATGCCCGTTGGGAATAAAATATAACTGGGACAGAGAGGTCAAGGTTTTGTCTTTTGCTTTTTCAAAGATAACTGGGAAAGAGTTCAAGGTTTTGTCCATGCTTTTTCTGAATCGGAAAGAATGAAATCTTACATATTCTGAAAACAATTCTTCCGAATTCGAAGATATTAAGTTGCGGATGAGCTGTTCTATACAATCATTAAATTTTCTCTTAAAAAAACTGTTTCGTGTGCTTTTATATCGTAAATATAACCTTATAGACTCTCAACCTAGACATTTATTCTCTTTTGTACGGCAGAATCAAAGGCAGAAGTTTGATGGGAAAAGTTTGCATTTTGGCAACCACATTTTGCTGTAGAGCTGAACATCTCCAATTGTTTTGTTTATTTCAATTGTTTCTTCAGAAATCATTAGCTCTGTTGTTCCAAACATATAACGTTTGATTTTTAGAATAAACTATAAATTTGGTTTCTATATGTTTAAATGGAAACGGAGACAAATTTGAGTTATTTGTGTACCAGTAAATCTGGTTTAAATTGTTGTTAGTTTTGATTACTTTAATCAAATGTTCTTTTATTTTGCCGCCCATTTTTATTTAAGATCAAGAAAATACTGATCATTGTTCCTATTTATTCATTCGATAATTGATATCAATTGTTTTAAATATATTGAATAGAATATATTAAATTAAATATTAAATTTATTATATTAGATATAACCTATATGAAAATGATGAATTTTTTACGTAAATAAATTTGACTTTTCGAGCAAAGGAGGTAGATTTAATAAGGTTTAATACCATGAAACTTTGAAATTTATAAATGATGATATTAAGAAATTTTAAATTTGCCAACCATTTTTGGATTGAAGGAAATACGTCTAATTCTCGTCATTATTTTAGGCAAGTATCTAATTTTTAATTTGAAATTTCATTGTAAACAATGGAAATAATCCAATTATGATAATTTACGCAAATTATTCTTTAAGAAAAGCCGGTTCCGTCGAAGGTTTTTCTTTGTCTTTTAAAATCTTACGAGCTAAAGCGCCGAACCAGTTGTTGAAAAAAAAAGTTATCTCCGTGCTTTGAGATGATGTCAGATTCATAAAAATTTTACTCTAAATAGCCACAAAAATTTGACTTTCCAATCACATCAAAATATGATCGTCATCAGTGTGGTGATGAAAAACGATGAAATATAGGGACTTTGTAACGGAATTTTGAAGTCATGTGATAATCTACGAAGATCTTTGTAGAGCATGCTTCTTTCAAAATTATTCGTTCTTGTTGAAATCAGTAAAAATTTTCTGGTAGGTATGTTATACCAGAGATGTCTGCCCTTACATTGCAAGGATAGATATCAGGCGAAATGTTGCTACGTTTGGTGTGCAAATTTTGTCCATTTTCAATAATGAAAGTTTTACAAAACTTAATGAACGAACTTAATTAAAAGAGACATTTTAGTTGGTTGATAACTTTCCATCATTTTGAACAAAAACAATCTGTTGAAATGAGAAGTAGCAAAGGGAATGATAAGAATTTTCTTGACTTCGTTTGTATCTTTGAAAGATGAAAGATACTTCAGGAAAGATGAAAAAAGTTGAGAGTGGGTATGAAGATTCAAAATGGAGAGTCAGCAACGAAATGATAAAAAGACTATTTTCTGACAGGAGAGTGAACTATTTTAGAAAGGCTTTCTCGGATTTGGGTTGACATTTTTTGCTTTTTTAGGTCATGAAATTATATAAAAAGGAATAAGTTATTAACGCATCCTTTGGGCCAATAATTGGTCAAATTTGATTACTTGGTTTTTGTAAGTGACGACGCTAAGCATTGTATCATAAGATGGTCACGATGAAAACGTCAACTAATATCTAAAAGGCCAAAATACAGCGAAGAAGGTAATCTGTAGCTTCTTTGAATTCAACCAATGAGAATGCTCAGTTGAATTTTGCTACTGACGACTTTTTGTTGACTGTGAACATCTTTAGATTAACTCGAATCTCAATAAGACTATTGGTTTTTTCCCAAAAATAAATCATGTCCAATAAAAGATGATCTATTAGAATACACTAAGCGTATCAAGCGTAACCCTTCGTCAGTAGTCAATTTATAGAGCATCCTAACGAACGGAATGTGAAATGCAGAAATTCTGCGGATTAACTTTGCAAGAACTTTATGGCTAAACATTTTTTGTTTTGCTTTGTAAATAGGTATAATTGAATTAGCTAAAAATATCAATTTTAATATGAAGGTTATTTAGGTCCGATAATTAGCTATGATTCAGTGTAATTTGTAACGTTTTTCTGCCATTCTTTGTTTCATCTTGGTTGGACAAAATACTTATCAATCCAAAATTTTACTGTAACCATACTTAGGCTGCCGTCAGAATTCAATTCTAAACTTTTTTGTTAGAATCTTTGCGCAGAATCTTTTCTAACAGAAAATTGTTGGTTCTATATAGATTCAGGCAATGGTTTATTTCAGAACCGATCTTCTCATCAACAAAAATTTCGGCAACAAAGGGAAATTTGGAAAAGAAGCTGGGGACGAAAATTGTTTTCTTGAAAATGAGTACGTTTAATTTGAAATTCTGATAAAAGGCTTTTGTCGCAAATTTTTCTCTAGCTATAAAGTTAGAATTAAAACGAAAAGCAAATCAAGCCACACAACATTACTGAAGCAGCCAATCATTTGTCTAAACCTTGTCTCTTAAAACTATTTCTCATGAAGAAAATAAAGCCTTTTTCGTGATAATACTTCACCAGACACTTTTGATAGAATCTAATTGATATAATTTAGAATAAAACTAATGAGTAATAGACTTACCGTAGTTTATTTTGATACTTCTCAGAATTTTGTGTCTGCTCTGCGATGGCTGTAACCTGTGTATGAAGCTGTGTTCGAAGTTGATCTCGGGTACAATGCAACCTGATCCCAAACAACTGGTTTAATTCTCAGGTCAGCGATTTGTTTGTTGTCAGGCGCTGCTTTTTTGACTTGGTTTATGAGCTCAACAAGTGGATGCTGGTTTCNAGTTTATTTTGATACTTCTCAGAATTTTGTGTCTGCTCTGCGATGGCTGTAACCTGTGTATGAAGCTGTGTTCGAAGTTGATCTCGGGTACAATGCAACCTGATCCCAAACAACTGGTTTAATTCTCAGGTCAGCGATTTGTTTGTTGTCAGGCGCTGCTTTTTTGACTTGGTTTATGAGCTCAACAAGTGGATGCTGGTTTCCTTATCAAAATTCACAAAAACTCATTGGTTCCGGGTAACACTTGTTGAGCCCGGGTGAAGATTAGGGCTGGTTGCTTATTTCGATAATGTATTATTAAGATAGGATAATCTTAGACCTCATTTGTACCGGTTTAATCTTTGAACCATGGAAATAACCTGATATCGATGAAGTCATCTTTGATGTTGGTCTGCATTATTTATTCGTTAATGAGGCCATTGTTATCTGATACCTTCAACTTTCGGTGTAAACGCAATAAGGTTGAGAAGTGAAAGAATGTGATGCCGGACAACTTAGACCAAACGGACAGCAAGTGTAACTTAGTGATTGTTCTGGCCCGCCCACCTTTAGAGGATCATATTTTTTAAACCAACTTTAGGGGGTCCTTAGAAACATATACGGCTTGAATCAGAAGAGTCTGTGAGCCTAACTTTCATGAAATCTCTGCCTACAAGCTGTTGTTTCTCAAACTACAGCTATACACGAGCTATTTCCTACCTGCGACATCAATAAATTTTCAGAAATTGTCGCATCGCCCCTGTGCCCTGTTTTGCTAGTGCGTCGTGTAGCCGGTTCAAAGTATTTTGCCTGCACTGGCAATTCAATGATTTGTTAACCCCTTATCGCGATTTAAAGGTCCCGCAGCTGTGGCAAACTTTACCACCAACGATACGCAATTCAGAATCCCTTTGTCAGTTTAAAGCAAAGATGAAAAATTGTTACGGAGAAATTGCCCATGCAAATTGGAAGAAACTGAAAGCGTGAAAGCCAGTAATTTTCAGATTATGATATCTAATATTTGTTGGTCTCCCAAATGTCTTGTCTGTTTGGATACAAGTTCAAAGCATAGGTTCCAAATCTTTAACTCTGCGCAAAAAGGTGGGTGTAAAATTATATGACCTATTTCTTCTGATTGAATGGCTTGAAAGAAAATTTTAGATACTTATCTATAATTCTACCGTTGGACTTTCCAGAAGTTTTGAATTTTTTTCAAAATTACAGCGTATTTTGCATTTCAGCTCATTTGAGGATGTGACGTCATCAAATTTGTAAATACAAAACCAGCTAAGTTACAGACTTTTGCTTGATACCATATTGCAGGCATTCATAAACTATGGTTTTCTTCGAAATTACTTCTTGTTGCATAAAACGATTTCAAAATTACGATGGTTTTAAGTGTTTTTGAAAATATTTCTTGAATTCTTGAAAAAGAAGAAAAACACTCTAATTCTATTTCAGAAAATTCCAACGGTAGAATTATAGAGAAATAGCTAAAGTTTTTTTGAAGTAATTGAGTTCAAAGAAATAGGTCACTCAATTTTGCACCAGCGTTTTTAAAGATTTGGAACCGATGCTCAAGTTCAATACTTCTCCTTCTTGACTAGCGAATTTAAGTATGTTTCAAAAAGCATCTGCCATGAATGTATGGCTGCTGTGGAGGAGCCATGATTTCATTCAACTCTTTTCCCATACTGTTGTATCGAATAGGCTTCAAAAATCAAGTAATCCAGTCTGCCCTACAGTATTCTACCTTACATATTAGTTCTCTCTAACGCACTGTATTTAATACAAGGACTTTAGATGCGCTTAGAAGATTAGTACTTCCAGCTAAATATCAGGCAGATTATCAGCAACAACAACATTGTAGCTACCGACACCATAGCCTCTTTTCGGCTCTAAAAGTTACACTGAGGATCTTGGAAGCAGATCAGTGCTTGGAAATGCGTGAACACAGTCTCGTTTTCAATTTTGATATGTCTTTTTGAATAATTCTCTTATCCTATCTAAGCCCTTCTGAATATCTTCACCTCAACTGACAGTTTACTTCAAAGTGACATATCTTTTGTTTTAAAGTAGCCAATCAAGTTATAGATCGTCGCAGCCCTTTCCACGATTCTTCTTTTTTTGCAAGGGTACATCAGGCCAAGGCCTTGGATACGAGGCCTATGTTAAGCCTTGTTTCTTGTATTGCTTTAATTCGTTCGTTCGTTCATTCGTTCGTTCGATTGATTGATTGATTGATTGATTGATTGATTGATTGATTGATTGATTGATTGATTATCTCTCTTTCCTTGTAGGTCAATAATCATATAGAGAGAATGTAGCTTGGTTGTCACGAAGGAGCCCCTGAAAGGCTCTGCCCCGTGAAACAGGTGAGTTTTCTCTTATGATTATTTGGAGCCCATGAGCAGCTCTTAGTCTTAACGTAATATGCTGCTCAGCAGCTAAATGGATAAATTTTGCTATGTTGTTTCTCAAACAAGAGATACCCCCATAGTCCTTTGAAATTCTAATCAACACTCTTTTGCCAGAAAGGGTTTCCAATAGATGATTACGCTCAAGATGGTGGCAAGGAACTCTTTACAACCATGCATTGTGTTCTTTAACCGAACTCCTGTAGAATCAAGATTCGTAATTTCAATCTAATCCAATCTAATCTAGTCTAATCTGATCTATGTATACTGTACAGACTCCTTTTCGGGTATTACGTACAAGCGGTTAGTAGGTTAGTGTTTGTTAAAAAGAACAATACTGATATTAGATAGGCTGACCAGTCAGGCCCGTAGGAATAAGGGGGGCAAGGGGGGCTCAAGCCCCCCAATAATGTTTTAAAACAATGGTGCTACGTCACATGAATTAATTAGATGTATTGTTCTCTATTGTTTTGAGAACAATTGCCCCCCCCCCCCAATCCGAAGCTCCTTCCTACGGCCCTGTGACCAGTGATGCTGGATGGCTAAGTGTATTAACATTGAAACTCTTCGTGTTGATTTTGGAGTTTAATGTTGCCATTTACAGTAAAAGACACTCCTAGTAATTTACCCTAAGATGGCTCACTCTAATTGGAACGCACTGCATCTTGGTAAACAGTTCATCGCCGCTGTCTTTAGCGTATGGTCTATTAGAAGTACACCAGACAGATACTTTGATGTAAAGATACTAAATTTTCGCTGCTAACTGAGGATGAATGTCATCTGCAGGTGAATCAAAAACTGTGCCCACTGTTTGCAAAATTATACTGCAAATAATACACAGCCATTTTGCAAAATTTTATATCCTGCATCTCAATTAGCTTCAACTTAATTTTTTATATTATCCCCATAGTTTTAGATGCTTTAATCCTTTCAAAACTTAGTTTTTAGCCAAAAATCACTTTCCTCCGATTGCTCAAAAGCAGAAAAAATGTGCAGCTCAAATGGAGCAAGATGGGCGATGAAATGAGCAAGATGCTTTGTTGATAATGAGACTCATCAAGACATAACCTTCAAATATTTCATTATTATGATGAACAAATATCGCTATCAATTCTGGAGTAAAATTTTGCCACAGAGATTTTCCTCTTTCTTAGCAATGTAGCACCTAACCTCCCTTTGAACGGCCAAATGCTGTCGAGGAAGTGTTAACATTGAATGTCCACGGCCCCATCGCATGCCATTGGGCATGCACTGACGAAATATTTAACGGAAGGCAATGTCACAGAAACAGTCTGAAGTAGGTTTACAACATTGTGATCATAACAACACATTTAATGCTATGTCAATGGATGAGAAAGTCTTACAATATTAACCTTACAAGAGAATGAAAAGACTGAGGAGGGCCTAATTTCAACTACACAGCATCGTCGATTAAAATGTCAAAGCACATTTGAGGCAAGGGCTTATACACCGTAGAATCCCTCACTCCGTTTTATATTGATNTTTAGATGCTTTAATCCTTTCAAAACTTAGTTATTAGCCAAAAATCACTTTCCTCCGATTGCTCAAAAGCAGAAATAATGTGCAGCTCAAATGGAGCAAGATGGGCGATGAATTGAGCAAGATGCTTTGTTGATAATGAGACTCATCAAGGCATAACCTTCAAATATTTCATTATTATGATGAACAAATATCGCTATCAATTCTGGAGTAAAAATTTTGCCACAGAGATTTCCTCTTTCGAAGCAATGTAGCACCTAACCTCCCTTTGAACGGCCGAATGCTGTCAAGGAAGTGTGAAATTGAATGTCCACGGCCCCATCGCATGCCATTGGGCCTGCACTGACGAAATATTTAACGGAAGGCAATGTCACAGAAACAGTCTGAAGTAGGTTTACAACATTGTGATCATAACAACACATTTAATGCTATGTCAATGGATGAGAAAGTCTTACAATATTAACCTTACAAGAGAATGAAAAGACTGAGGAGGGCCTAATTTCAACTACACAGCATCGTCGATTAAAATGTCAAAGCACATTTGAGGCAAGGGCTTATACACCGTAAAATCCTTCACTCCGTTTTATATTGATATATTACCTTTCATTTTTATCGATAAATGTTCAAAGTTTGCTATTGCTGCCATTTGCAAAATTCTAATTGAGCTCAAATGTGCTAACTGAGCGATCTCTAGAAGATGGTTACGTTGAAAACATTTTTAGAAAATGCTGTGAAGTTTCGATCATTAAAGTTGAAGTCACTACATAACAACTATCTTGAGCCAGCTACTATACTAAACGTTAGTAAATAAAAGTCTGTCTATTGAAGCATAAGTTCTGGCTCGTGTCGAATAATTTATCTGCTGTGGCACATCGTCTATAAAAAAGCCTATTAGTTAATTCCTCGCAAGAAGTGTCCATAAATGCACTGATATTCTCTAGAGCGAGTCGTCATCAAGTCTGTGTGCGTTAAAAGTTCAATCAATCGTCTGTTGGTTTCGCCATGCAGCATCAACTGCTTCGTGATTCTTCGAATTTCTACTTTCTTCGTCTCTTCGCTGGACAACAATAGATTGGACATGATGCTATACATTGCGTTGGACAGATCGGCGGGCATGGTGGTGGTGGTGGTGCTGGCTGTCCAGGAGGTCCGCCAATTCCAGGTAGGCCAGGTGGTCCAGGTGGTCCAGGTGGTCCAGGAGGTCCCAATGGTCCTTGTCCACCATTTGGTCCTTTTGGTCCAGGAGGAGCGGGAGGGGCTGGAGGTCCAGGTGGTCCAGGCTGTCCAGGGCCACCAGGAGGTCCTGGGGGTCCAAGAGGTCCAGGGGGTCCTAGAGGTCCAGGGCCACCAGGAGGTCCACCTGGGCCAGGAGGTGCAGGTGGGGCAGGAGGTCCAGGAGGTCCACCAGGGCCAGGTCCACCTGGTGGTCCAGGAGGTCCACCAGGGCCAGGAGGTCCTAATGGTCCAGGTCCGCCAGGAGGTCCAGATGGGCCAGGAGGTGCAGGGGGAGCAGGAGGTCCAGGAGGTCCAGGTTGTCCTGGTCCACCAGGAGGTCCAGGGGGTCCAAGGGGTCCAGGAGGTCCACCAGGTCCAGGTCCACCAGGAGGTCCACCTGGGCCAGGTGGAGGAGGTGCGGGAGGTCCAGGAGGTCCACCAGGTCCAGGTCCACCAGGAGGTCCGGGTGGTCCACCAGGTCCAGGAGGTCCTAGAGGTCCAGGGCCACCAGGAGGTCCACCTGGGCCAGGAGGTGCAGGTGGGGCAGGAGGTCCAGGAGGTCCACCAGGGCCAGGTCCACCTGGTGGTCCAGGAGGTCCACCAGGGCCAGGAGGTCCTAATGGTCCAGGTCCGCCAGGAGGTCCAGATGGGCCAGGAGGTGCAGGGGGAGCAGGAGGTCCAGGAGGTCCAGGTTGTCCTGGTCCACCAGGAGGTCCAGGAGGTCCAAGGGGTCCAGGAGGTCCACCAGGTCCAGGTCCACCAGGAGGTCCACCTGGGCCAGGTGGAGGAGGTGCGGGAGGTCCAGGAGGTCCACCAGGTCCAGGTCCACCAGGAGGTCCGGGTGGTCCACCAGGTCCAGGAGGTCCTAGAGGTCCAGGGCCACCAGGAGGTCCACCTGGGCCAGGAGGTGCAGGAGGAGCAGGAGGTCCAGGAGGTCCACCAGGGCCAGGTCCACCTGGTGGTCCAGGAGGTCCACCAGGGCCAGGAGGTCCTAATGGTCCAGGTCCGCCAGGAGGTCCAGATGGGCCAGGAGGTGCAGGGGGAGCAGGAGGTCCAGGAGGTCCAGGT
>REGL01000016.1:706823-722072 GCA_004194395.1 Aurelia aurita complex sp. Pacific | reverse complement strand
GGGGGTGGTGGTGGAGGTGGTGGTGGTGCACAGCATGATGGTGCACAGGCTGGTGCGCATGATGGGGCACATCCCATTCCACATGGTGATGGTGACCTCTTTACATCTAGAAATGAAACAGGATGTGTTAAGTATGATTTAAACCTTACGCTACTTTCTTTCAAAATTGTAATTTATTATTAGACAGTGTAAGATTACTAAAGAAAACCTGGTACAGCAAGGACGAATTTCGTGAAACAAAATATTCAGCTCTCCGACATAAAAAAAGCGATTTACTTTCCTAAGGAATATATTTCACTGCACTGGGTGAGTCAAATCAAAATAAACAGTGTGAGCAAAATATTACTGTCAACTCCACTGTAGGTGTGAAATTTATTCTTTAGACAGGCAAATCACCCTTACTTTTCTGCATGTTATCGTTCTCCAGAATACCGGTCGGTTGTTTCAGTAGAAACTTATCCAGTAGTCAGTATCAAATTATCTTTTTTTGAAATTTGCCAGTGATATAGGTGTCTGGTCAAGCACCAATGTTTCTCTTTATCTTAATAGCGTACAAGGTGTGCCAATAAAAGCGCCTTAATGCAGTGTTCATTTTCCAAAAACTTTTACAAGTAAATGTTCAATCTTTATTAAGTTGTGATAATTTTATTTCGAAAGTCAACTGAATGAAATCTGAAGTTTTGAAATTTGTCAATTACTTCCTTTTTATTGAGGCATCACAGTGGAAATTACGTTTTTGGTACTCCTTGTATGTTTACAAATAAGAATAATGAACTGCTTCAGTTTTTCTTTTTATGATATTTAGACACGTAAAAAGTTTCAGTGTAAAGCACTGAAATTTCAGTATAAAAGTTTCAGTATAACAATGCTACTCACTAGTCTTTGCAGCTACAAGAGCCACGCATATTGCGAGGATAACGATCCTCATCTCCATCTGTGAAAAGACAAAAATTCATGAATAAAAGTAAGAATTTCATTGTCCATATCAATTAACCATTCCTTCCGCTAGACTCTGATTGTAAATCAATTCTGGTCTGCTTCCATAGTTCACCGTCTATTGCATTTCATAATAACGCTCTGTGAACTATAGCAACTACATTTTGATTCAGCGATGTCAGTCGGCCGTCGCTTCTAATCATCTTTGCAGTGATTCATGTCACAGGCTTTTTATCCGTCAACCCATTTTATAAATAGCTGTAAAAAATGTATCCTATCAAGCCACGCATGTGTGCCGAGCTACGCGTGTTGCGTGTTCTTGTGGTTGAGCTACGCGTGTTTGCGTGTTCTTGTGATGTCTGAAAATTGTAGCAATTACTTGCTAGAAGATTCTTTGCTTTAATTTGAGTCTGTAGACAACGACCTTTGGATTGGTATCAGAACTAAAGAGAAGCAGATTACTGTATGGAACTTCATAATTCAGTGATTTTTGTACACCTTCGAACGCCTGTAATTGTATGTTTTGTAGAAAATAGAAATTTATTAATAGTTTCAGCGGTGACAAAATGTGAATCTATTATCAAGGACGTTTAAAGACACCATTGTTGATTTTGAATTTAATTGTCTCGCGAGATGCTATTATCTTAAGTATTCTGCCGGTAAGATAAGATTTAGGGTAAGTTATCTAGCCTATCAAAATTTTAGAAATCTTGGAAATGTAAAACAAATATCGAGGCGAACATCTTTCATGGAAAGGCTTGCTCAAATAAGGTATTTAAGTGAAGAAGTTTTCACAATTCTAAAAACGACCAATGACAATTTAGTTGGAACTTTTTGCGAAAATCACTGCATCTCAACCGGCAGTTGAAGCTTTAATTTTTCAGAACTGAAAATGCAAACCTAGTCGATTCTTATATTGAATTATCAGTTTTAGATAATAAGGTCTTGATTTATATTCAAAGTTCTTTGTAGCTTCTATCTCGCAACAAGTTTCATGCTTCAGAATTGATGAAATGTGAATGTAGAAACAGCGCAAAATGCAAATCAGTGAGATATTTTTAGAATGATTAAATCTATTTTCGCTTGTTGTAAAGTTCAGTTTCAGGCCATTGTTTAGAACATTTCATGCTATTTGCAAATTCTAATGCTTGGCAAAACTTCTAAAATCTGAAAATCTGAAAGTTGTACGAAGTTGAACGCAACAGTAAAGCAAACAAAAACCAACGGTACTTTTGTGCCAAAATATACCATTTCACGCGAGAATATTCTATAATCACCAATACATAACCATGTAGAGTAATTGCAGTAGATGATAAATGATAACTGAAATAATATTATTATCACTTTGGTATCTTCACTTACCTTTATTGTGAGAATTCAACAAAGATGAGGCTATGGTTCCGTTAGACAGTGAGCAACAGTGAAAGAGTGTAGCCGTACGTGGATCCAACACTGGCTTGCCTAACCCTTTCCTGATTAAGAATTCATGAGAATCGGTCAGAACAACAGGCACCCGTTATATGATCATCCACTATTTGCTCCTTTGTTCGAAGGTATTCAACCCGTGACCGATTCTATTGTTCATGTGCAGTCATGCGTGGAAATTGCTGGTTTTACGGTGTTACGTTTCAATGGACATTGGCGATAGCATAGTCTCAAGTTTGTTGGTTACTCGCTGACCTCATTGACCTATAATTCCCTTATGAATACCAACCATTGTCAAAGGACCGTATTAGGAATAGAGTTCGAAAGTTGCCATATGGGACCTGAAATCACACGGTTGCATTAGAGGAATTATGACTAAGATTCTTTCTTGGGGCATTCTGCTCGAAATACGGAGCAATCCCTAAAGATTTATATTTTCCCTTCATTCCACGGATATCTATGATTCCCTTTCTCGTTCTTATCTTTTTTATATCACTCCTTTACAGTTATGTGTATATTTTTTCACATTTTCGTTATTGTGTTCATATTTTCTATTACTTGTCGTAGAAAGGAGTTTGGTAGTTTCTCGTTGCTGAAAATTTGAGGCCCTGAATTTTTAGAAGAGTTATTTTCGTAGTTGCTAGTTCGAATCTGTTTCGAAACTGAAAATGGTAACAGAAAGTGGGTCTTGCTCAATTTGATTTGCGCATAACAACGTTGAAAGATTGGGCATCAATTTTTGTTGCAGCTTGCAGACTATGTTTAAAAAAAGACATCCTTTCTTTCTGATCTTTGAAACAAGTTTCGCTATTTTGGCTTGAAATTTTTGCCTTAAAGACAACAATACCTATATGCTATTTGCTTAGAACAAATCCCGTTGATTGTACTTTGTGGCCCGTTTTGTACGACAGGTGTTAAATCTAAGAATTCAATACAGGTTAGAGTTTCACGCTTTTGTATCACTTAGGACGTAAGCCTAGCTAACGAAGTTGATAAGAAGAATTTGTTTTAAAACTAGTATTTTATCCTTTTCAAATTTGACAATTTTGGCCCTTTGAAATTAGGGAAGGTTTTAGTTAATCATTTAGTTAATCAGTTAGTTAATCTTATAGTTAGTAATAATAATTAATAATCATTTAGTTAATCATTGGTTTTGGTCCTATAATCTACTGATCGTATGAGGATTTTACTGTTGCAGGGCATGTCTTCGAAAAACTGTTGATGTAATTATCAGAAAGATGATGTAATTTTGACAATATTCCACTTTTCGGAACGGTATGAGTGAATTTTTAATTGTGAATCGCTATGAATTTTCCCTCAAGTCTCTAGTTTTTTTATAATTCATCAAGAAAATGGAACGTTCAAAGCGAGACTTCCTGTTACTTCTTATGAAAAACAATCATCCGACTGAATCTTTCTCAGATCATACATTTAAAAGTCCCTGAAGATACTCGTAAGTCTCACAATGGCCTAAGCAGATGCATGGTTGATGAAGACCGTCAAAGTGAATACGACTTTGCCCAAAACATAACAATTATGATGCTTATTTTAGTTCTTTGTTTGTTTTTAGATCTCAGAGAGTTTTTGAGTAGTTTCTTGAGACTGCTACCTTCGTTTTGGATTGGTCCTCTTATCTTCAATGAAGCAGAATTTAAGTTCCTGCTTATCATTCATTTCTTATCTACAACTAATTTCTTACCTATTTCGTTCTAGCGTGTCTTAACACGAGTTTTATCTATTTATTTGTTTACAGATTATTGATAGCTCTTTGTTTGTTTTCATTCAAGTTGTCCTTCATTTCTTTGATTTTCTTTCAATCATATCCATTTGCTTAGGCCATTTTGTTTCAGAGTTTCCTGTTTTAGATCGCTTTGAAAACATTAAAGGCACACTGTCGTGGCGCTGATTGGATGAATGAGACAATGTAGAAGAATAGAATTATGCACGCTTCAGTAATTTCGCTGTACAATGAAATTCATGAAGTTGATAACGATCTGACTTCCTTTATTCTCGAAACAAAGTATGACCCTAAAGCATAACGACTTGGTAATTATTCAAAGACCAAATCCTTTGTTAGGGATTTCAACATTACGACCAGCCAATCACAGCCACGACATTGTGCCATTAAACAATCTTCGTGCTTCTTGATGAATTGCGAACAAAGGAAACCCTGATTCATCTCTTTATCAGGTAGCTTTCAAGTAGCTTCGTGTTATATTTGCGCTTTCTTCGGTGACTTACCAATATTTACCGCATGAGTTGAAAAAAGGTTTTCACGTTTGCTATACTGTGAAGTCGTAAATTTTCCATAACTCGTAACAATCGATAGATAATTTGAAAGTTCAAAGGCTAACTTAGATATGAAAATTTAATATTCTGAAATTGAGTATTTCGTTCTAAAATTATTGGCAGCTTTGTTTAGAAGCAATTTTTTTTAAATCATGAAAATGAAAGGAGTTGGATCAAACTTTGTTCAATTTATACTTTTGGATAATTGTGGCACNGTCGTAAATTTTCCATAACTCGTAACAATCGATAGATAATTTGAAAGTTCAAAGGCTAACTTAGATATGAAAATTTAATATTCTGAAATTGAGTATTTCGTTCTAAAATTATTGGCAGCTTTGTTTAGAAGCAATTTTTTTTAAATCATGAAAATGAAAGGAGTTGGATCAAACTTTGTTCAATTTATACTTTTGGATAATTGTGGCACGCCGAAGCTTTTTTTAACTCAGTCGATGTAAATTATAAGCTCAGTTCGATTTACTACAAGAAGATCACATGTGTCTTCACTTTTCGCAGCTGAGATTATTGCTTCAATTGGGCTATGATAATTAAAAAGCATTTAGTAAGAAATATAAAAAGAATGAACGGTACTTACTTCTTTTCTGTGTGCGTCCAGCAGTAATTGCAACTTGCTCTGATTTGCTTCGCCGGCTAGTCAGAGCAGAATGCTGAATAATTCAAGGATGATCGCTTGAGTTGATCTTTAACTTGACTTGGAATATTTCTTATCGAATACGGCATTTGGTCATGACAGCTCTGAATGTGGCAAGCGCACTTTCATGTCAACAATGGACACATTTTTCAATGAAACCACAGGTGTGGTTGCACAAACTCGTAAACAGCTGAGAAAAGCTATTCACGGTAAAGTGCAGTACAAAATTTGGTAGTTTCTAAGCTCTCCGACAATTGGGTGATTATTTTTGCTCGATTAGTTGCAGTTTATAATTGATTTTAATTGTTCCACTACCGTGATTGATTAAGGGGGAATTTTAAACCAGCATGCTTAGCGAATTCGCTTCGTTTGTTTTCTCTTTGATCATGGAAGTTGAGGCAACAAAAAGGTGGCGCGCACCAAGCACGCTGGTTGTAAGAGCCCCTCTTTAGTTTGGGTAGTTTTGGACAGATTGATTGTTTACTGTCCTAGATATTTATAAAGAAGCCTTTCTCACTTTTATGGGTGATTTTTAGTCTATTTAGCCGATCAACATAGTCTAACAGTCGCCAAGAAATCGGCATCATTCTTCAGGCGCGAATTTCATACTAATTTGGAAACAAGCTTGGACAAGCTTTTAATTGGTTATGAAAGATCAATTCCGTCTTAATTTCCTCCGAATTAGTTTCATCTACCTGAAAGAAAGTCGCAAGCACTTCCAGGAACATCACAAACTGGCCACTTGGTTCCCAAATAAACACTGTTAATAATCTATTAGTGTTTCTCAAATTTGATCTATTCTGTATGAAACGTATAACCATGTATAGAGATTTGTCTACATTTGAAGAGTTATCTGATGGAGAAGTTTTGAAGGTTCATGTCGTTTATATTTGAGGGGACAGCCCAGTTGTGTTCCCATTCCATTCCGACTTTTTCAGAGTCTACCCTTTCTTACAGTAAATCAAAAGCAGATTTCGCTAGGGGGACTAGTGTAATCTAAATTTTGCCTACTGCATTACTTTTCTTGCTAGATGATAACAGCAGGAGCATAGAGACGAGAAGAATAAATAATTTCTTATTATAAATTCTCACAACCGAGGCCAACTCTCATTTAAAAGCCCTCTCTAGCTGTATCACCTTCTTTAGATGCCGATTGATATCGAGGTTGTAGTATAGCCTTGGAATCGAGGATTCTTGGTCTACGTCACACGATGCCAGTGCAATTTGAAAATGGCATGGAATCAATACAAATACCTGTTCACATGAAAATGGTGTTGGCACAATTTGAAACTGCAACTTTTAAAATGGAAATCTAACCGACACAATTTGAAAACGGCCGTTGTGTGAAAGCTCAAAAACGATACAAAAGGAGCATTTTTACCCTTTCTAAAAGAGGCTGATCGATTCTTTAGCCCTAGATACATTCCTTTATTGCCAAATTCTAACCTCGTTGTTGGGGAGATTGCAAGGAGTTTATTAACGTCTAATTTTTACCGTGTTCAAATTTTGCCGTCATCATGTGAATCATAGCTCGTGTGGTTATGTGTGAATGTAGTCATAGTTATTGTTTTATGCAAGTCGTCTTGTATGCTGTGAAGGAGCCAACTCCTATGTAAACGCCTAAAGTGCAACTAAATGCCGCATCCTAATACTGATCACGTGAGAACCATCAAAAGGCAGCCACTCCTTCAGAGGTTTGTGATTTAGCCTTAACCTATGTGCTCAAGCTTATGTTGAGGTGAATTTTCTGTATAAACAAGTGATAACTTTTTGCCTAGACGACCCTTGTTTTCACCCTTATCTGTCTCCCTAAGTGCACGCAAAGCCTTTTCGTGTTTGATCATGATCGTAATCGAGGCTCTGACAGGGGGTTTATGTTTAAAATCGATTGATATCGTTACTAGTGCCTCCTTTCCTCCTCCCTAGATTCTGCACACAGGCTAATTAAACGGCGTGCTCAAGTTTATGTAAATGATTTGGGTGAGATGATTGGCATGCGATTTCTTTCTGGTTGGTAAAGTCACGTGATTGAATAAAAAGCGAGGCTCCGAATCATTTCTTCAAGCTTGAGGAAATGCCACTAATTATCTTTCAGACAACCTGCGTAAGTAGGTAAAAGCACCCGAGTAAGAAAAGACGGATAACAGTTCTGTGCCAGCTTAGCATTCCCGCAATATGCGTGGCTTGTTGCATCTCTCTCTTCCCACTCGATCTACGGTGAAATAATGCTCAGCCATGCCGCCATTGTATTAGAGCAAATACGTCTTTCAGAACGAGGCTTTTATGGAAATGGTGGAAAGTTGATCTATTTAGGTTTCAAAATTTCAAATTTTGCAGGCCAAGTGAAATGATGTACATAGTGTAGTATAGGCAAAACTGCTGCAAAAAGGTGTTTAGAGTCGCAGTTTCGAATAATACCGAAAGTGAATAAATCAGACTTAAACTTGTTTTCTATTTTTAACGTAACTAAACTGTTCCTGGACCGAAAGCTGCGATGTCTGATCTCTTGCTTTTTCGGGAGGAGCATAGTGCAATTCATCGAGATGCACTGCCAATTATTTTCGATAAGCAATAAGATTTATTGTAGCTGCCTCTACTAAGGGCAATTACTCTTGCTCTGTTGTGCCTAGATATGCGGAATTTCTTTTTTGATGTAACAATCGGGAGATAAAAGCTAATTAGGTTCTAAAATCTTAGAGCTGCGAATTTGGATAGTTAGTTACATGGTCAAATTTGAAGATTCATTGGCAATGAATCAGCTTGCACCAGCAAGCATACATTCTGCGCTTGTATATTTCGCCCCATTTTTGCATCATAGCCAAGGCCTTTTGCAAAGCCCCTGAAAGACTGCAGGTGGCGGAGAATGGTTCAGTAATAAATAGCTTTGAATTTTATAAAATCTAATCTTACTTGCCAGTTAACTGTGTCTCATTTCTCTTGTGTTTGCTACAGTTGAGCTTCCATTTGCTATTTATTCAGGCCGATGACTGTGTTGTGTTATTTTCTCACACAACCGCAACAACACAACAAATTCATCGGCCTAAATGAATAGCAAATGGAATCTCGATTGCAGCAAGCACAAGAGAAATAAGACACAGTAAACTGGCAAGTGAGATTAGATTTTACTAGATCCAAGCTATTTGTTACTGAACCATTCTCCGCCACCTGTGGAAAGACTCTTAACTCTATTGCTTTCTGCAGACTTATTAACTCTACAGAGGAACATGACATCACACAGGTTCAGCAGATATAGAAACCCGCATCATCGTAACCCCCTGAATTCAAGGAAGTTTTCTTATACGGTCTCTTGATCTTTTGCATAGGTCACCGCCCTAATGATGCTTCTAAGCAATGGAAATCAGTGTTGTGAAGTGACCTGGGAGACAGGTGCCTGGTCGAAGGCATAAACCGTAACGGTGCACAAGAGAACACAGGAATTCTACGCTATCCGCTCTAACTCTCGATTCCTATAGTCCTTTATCAAGAAGAATAAGGTGAGTTGGAATATTGTCTTATTTTTATCTCTATTTTTATTCAAATAAGAGTGATATTTTTGTCTTGTACGTAGAAGCTACTAGGCACAATCTCTGTCGATTTATTTAGAGAGTTTTTCAATTCGAAAGTTAGAATTACTCGAAAAATTTCTGTGTAAGGTAGAATGCTAAACGAATTGTTACATTTTTACGTTGTTCGATCGTTGTTGTGAGCCTTTTTCGTCCATCAAATGGTTATGGTAGCTAAGTTAAACATCTTTCTAAGACATGCGCTTTTATTCGGCAAAAATGTCTGATTGTTTAGTTTATCAAAAATTGTTTGTTTACAAAATGCTTGTCTTGGCTGATCTTAAATGTAAATTAAACGCTTAATGTCTGTCTCGGTCTCAGTGATTTGGCTTCACAGTTTTCATAACTGAAAATTGATTTGCATGCCTACTTACACTTAACAAAATTTTCTTTTAAAGCTATTTGTCTTGTATTATGGCAGTTTTATCTATTTTTAAGCAAAATTTTTGAAATATATACTCGCAAAGTTTGATATGAGATATAGCCAGATTGCTCCTAAATCTACTTCTCATAACTTTGCTCAACTATCGCTCAACTATTTGCTCAACTTTCTTTGAGGATCAAGAATTTGAAAGTTCTACTTGATTTCTTAGACTTGCTAATCAAATGCAGATTAATTTGCTATAAGTTTTCGTTGGAGAAACTAATAATAGCTTGTTAAGAAGCCTTTTTATGTGCTACAACTCCTGGTCCTAAATGAAACACGCCAAGTAACAAAATTGTGGAAGTTATAACGCTGAAAGATATGCCAATAAGCTTTAAAACGTTTTTTTAAGATCAAATTTGATTTTGACGTTGCACAACAACATTTAGAAGATAATGTACAGTACTCTTTTGGTATTTTCTCGTGCATTCCTCATCTCTAATTATTAATGTTAAACGATTTCTTTCAAGTAATTTCTTTCTAACTGAATTCTAAATTATTAAGAAATGACTTGATGCTCTTTAGTTGCCTTTTAATGATGAAAGAGGTGCCGCCATTTTTAATTTTACCATGACCCAATGACTTTATGACTCCCACAATTCAAACACCTGTCACGTGATGCTTCAGATAATGAAATATGAATCCATGATTGTTCCCTGTGCTGCTCCTCGGCCTAAGACATCTCCACATTTTCGAGCTCATTGCAGTGAAAGTATCTCAAGAGGTAATCGTTCTGCAACTGTTCTTCTACTTTGAATATCTCGATCTTGCGCGTTCCTATAGGCCTCTACTGTATTGCACCTCTTTTTGGTGCAATATTGAAAAGAAAATAGATCTGCTGCAGTTGGTTGTTAAGTAAGGAACAACAGAATACATGATAACGCTGATTTTAACTCAATTCTACTGCCTATACTGCATGCTTTTGTAATGGCCACAACAGTGCATTGGGCGCCAATTGACTTGCAGAAGAAGACTGCTGCCAGTATTATGCTTGTGTTTGCCAATCCTTGACAGACTAATTTCCCAGTTTTGTTCATCCAAATATATGCATCATTTTGTTTCTCCCTGAGATGCAGTCCTGGTGCCTAAATTTAGTTCTTTTGCTCCCTCGATAAGTGGGAGAGAACATGTTTGTGAAATGCTTCCTTTGTGAGCAAGTTGGAAACGTAGTATTTGCAAGCTAGGAACGTTGTGTTGAGAGCTTTTTTCTTTGCATGTTTACTGATCATATTGTTTTCATTTTCAGGGCAATAAATAAATATGAAGTTCAGAACATTCCTTGTCGCCGCTCTGGCCTTAGGCCTCATCCTTGCACTCGCCACCGATGCCAAATCCGTAAAAGGTAAGTCAGTTACTTTGTTTTCTTTGTTTTCATCTATTGAATGGTAATTTTTAAATTGTTCGTAAAGATTGGGTCAAAAACAAATTTCAGATCGTACAAAAGTCGACTTTGGCGCCACAAAGGACCATGGTTAGTACTAGGTCTTTAGATATTTCATTGATGAACAAAGCTTGCTGCCTTTGCTCCCTTTGTATGTTTGGTCTATTTTACCGCAACTTAATTTCTCATCTGGTTCAAAGCTGTCGCAAGCAAATAATTAAAAAACACACAGGTGCTCCAAATAACCTCCCAATCTAAATCTTTGTCTGAGATAGGCAGCACTGAATTTTAACAATTTACTACTGCCATGTAGCATAGATAACGTATTAGCTTGAAAGGCTCAGGATATCTCCTTCGTAAACGGGGATCAGCAGAAGATTTGTACTGACGTCGCCAAATTGTAAACAAATCTGTAAGCACTATTGTTTCAGGCACTCGTCCATTGTTTTCTGCAATTTAATTAATTGGTGGCTTTAACCCCAAGCCACCATAAGGTAACCATAAAAAATCCACGTATATGCGAGCAATCATAAGAGATATGTGTTTGGTTTGATTCTCTGCGGACTACAAAGATTTAATTTCTAAATAACGCTTTTATTTCCAAAAAAGAAAGACGAAAAGTGTGTGTACATGATTGCCTTTCAAAAAATGCAAAATCACAATTTAGACAAAAAATTTGAGATGGAGCCCCTTTAAAGATACCATGCATTTAAACAAGAACTTCAAATTTGTTTTGAATCTAAGAATGACATTTTCAAATGCAGGAAAGAAGAAGGCACAAAAGAAGAAATTCCACAAGAAGCAAGATGCACCAACTAATGCTGGAGGTAAGTTTGCTATGTACCAATTTCCTTTGTGCCACAAGGTACCAAAAAGCCGCACAACATGTGATGAGACCCTATTGTAACGTAGGTTTTTAGGTAAGCTCCTGAATCATTGTAAGAGCAACTACTGGCAAATATTTAGTCAAAAATTTTATAACGCGCTATGCTCGAAACGTCATGCTTAATTAATTTCACATCGAAGTTCAAATGTTTAACTTTATTTAGTTGTTTATTTAATCAAAATGTTTCAGCACAATTTTGAAATTCTATCTGTTATTCTACTAAGGAAATATTGTCTCTTGTTGTATCCTTAAAAGCTTGGATGTCTCGTCTTACCGCTCACTCCTTATTAATTGATATTGCCGGTGCCCAAAAATAAACTATGCTTTTTTGGCAATCCACGATAAATCGTGCACTGGTCCGATTTTGAAGATTTATGACTTAATCTTTAGCAAAAAGCCTGAATAGATTCTAGGATTTTTTGCAAATTTTTTCAGGTTTAAGCGAGTTTTTTGTGTTGGAAAATGCTGAAAACGACCATAAAATGTTGAAAAATTTTCCAAAGACTCAACTTTAAGTGGACTGAAAGCAAAAAAAGTTGCAAAAATTCTAGAATTTAATTCAGGCTTTTTGCTAAAGATTAAGTCATAATTCTTCAAAATCGGTCCAGTATAAAATTTATCTTGGACTGCCAAAAGTGCATAGTTTATTTTCTTGGCGCACCCTGTAAATGATGATCTTAACGGAAAAGATACAATTCTGAACGATATAAGAATACGTGTGTATTAGAATAAAGTACAAACTACACAAAGACCCATTGCCACGATTATCCTTTGTCGGCCGATTGAAGAGAAAGACAAGAGAACCAAGACTAAAAATGGCTTTCAGATAACGAAAGCCGACTTTGGTGCCACACAGAATCATGATAACCAAAAGGTCTTTAATGATAAATTGCAAAACTCAGTGTTTTCCCTTTCGTAGGAGACGCCGCAGGAGGTGATGCTGGTGCAGCTGCTGGTGGAGATGCTGCTGCTGCTAAACCAACTGAGCCTGCTGGAGGTGCTGCCGCCGGTGGTGCCGCTGCAAAGCCACCACCTAAACCAGCTGCAGGAGGAGCACCCGCTGCAGGAGCAGCTGCAAAGCCAGCACCTAAGCCCGCTGCAGGAGGAGCAGCACCCGCACCCGCTGCTGGAGGAGCAGCTCCCCCACCAGTCCCTGGAATGCCACCTCCAGTCCCTGGAATGCCACCACCAATGCCCGNTAAACCAACTGAGCCTGCTGGAGGTGCTGCCGCCGGTGGTGCCGCTGCAAAGCCACCACCTAAACCAGCTGCAGGAGGAGCACCCGCTGCAGGAGCAGCTGCAAAGCCAGCACCTAAGCCCGCTGCAGGAGGAGCAGCACCCGCACCCGCTGCTGGAGGAGCAGCTCCCCCACCAGTCCCTGGAATGCCACCTCCAGTCCCTGGAATGCCACCACCAATGCCCGGACAACCACCAATGCCTGGAATGCCACCAATGCCTGGACAACCACCAATGCCTGGACAACCACCAATGCCAGGACAGCCACCAGTCAACCCAATGCCTGGAGCAGAAGATGGATCTGGATCAGGTATGATTTTGAACACTACTTCCTACTTTCTATTTTCTTTAAAGGTGCTCCATCGCCAAACAATAAACAAATCTGTAAACTCGCTGGTGTCACCAATAATCCATTGTTCATCCATTGTTTTGTGCAGATTGTTTGGTGGCTTCACCCAAGCCACCAAAGAGTGACCGTTAAAGATCCACTTACATCCGAGCAATCGAAGAAGATATGAATGTTTGGTTTGTTCCTTAGTGAAGTACAATGATTTCTGTCCAAACAGCAACTTTCATGTTGAAAAAAATATGAAAATCCTGCCTGTGTGATATCACCTTTCAAAAACTCCAAAAATCATCGTTTTGTTTACATTTTGGCGACGGAGCCCCTTTAAAGGGGATCGACAAAGCTATATCGAGTAGCAACTATAAATATACAAAGTGCACGCCCACGCACCCATTTTTTCTTTAGCCACACAGTGGAATGGCACGTATCAAAGTTATCAGTTGCAATAGACCATGTTTTTAACTTAGCCCAGGCCAGCATTTGACTATGTCGATCTCCTTTAATTTTTAACGTCATACTTGGACATTATCTTGCCAATAACAATATCTATTGGATGAGCTGATTTAATTGCACTTCTTAAGGCTCGTTTGCAGCAGTTAATATTTAAGTTTCACATTCTGCTACATTTTTCATGACCAAATATTTACCATTTATGATGAAATTTGGCCAATTTGAAGCCCTATCTAAATTTCAATCATACTATATTAGATAGTAATAGGAATGCGACAACTGGAAAACGTTTGAGGGAAAATCTGACAAGACGATACAGCAATTGACTGTGCAAGTTAGGTGAATAAACAGAATTTGCAGTGGAATTTGTGCAGGAAACTTAAGCTTTTTGCGATCTTAATAGCAAATTCAAAAGCAATGAGAAAATTTTCAATAGCAAAATTGCCAATGCAACATTTTGTGAAAGATTGTTCATCCAAGCATGTAAACAATTCCTATTTTAGCACAGGTTCAGATATGATACCGGGTGTCCCAAAAAAATACTCCCGTTTGAAAACTCACCAAAATTTGATTCCACGGCCGATCTTCAACTTTCTTTTTTTGTCAAGTAGATCAAAGACCAAATTATTTTCCAAGACATAGCTGATTTTGTGATTGGTTTAAAAATCATCAAATTTAGCTCTTTTTAGGGCTACCTGGCTGTGAATCACACTGCTAAAATCACTGATGATTGCTATCAATTTCTTTGTGCATATAAAACTTCTAGTTTGGTCATAAATGACAGAAAGAAATACGCACTATAATTAGAGACTTCAATGATGATAAAAAATCTGAAAATTTTGACTCTTAGGTAAGATTGTGTATTTTGCTTCAAAACTATAGCTCAAAATATTGTTTTTCAACGTGTAATTTTTCTACCTTGCTGTATCAAAAGCAAATATTTTATTGGCTATGAGTATTTTTGGGTCTTTGACAAAGCAACTCAAGAAGAAAATTTTATCAAAGGTTTGAAAATAAATTTTTGGTGATTTTTTAAACGGTAATACTTCTTTGGGACACCCGGTATTTTAGTGATAATATCAAGGATATCGCAAAAAGGTGGCAATTGTTACAAAGTTAATTTAGATACCATAGCTGTTGGCAGTTGAATGGCTGAATGTGCTATAGATGCTATGCTCAAAAGAGTCGTTTCAAATTTCTTTTGCAACACTACATTCGCCTTAGTGGGCATTTAGTAAGCATACCAAATATGCTGTATTTATTTGCATATCAGTTGAATAAAAAGATCATTCAAACAAACATCATTCTCAGCAAGAAAATCATCTGTGCCAGTTTTAGACAAGCAAAAAGATACAAAAAATACTGTACTTTTTTGCAGAGAAGAAAATGCAAATCCAATAGCTGACTAATATTATCTTATAGGAGATGACTCAAACATGCCTCCTGGTGTAATAAAACCATTGCCAAGATTATGTCCACCACCTTGCCCATTATCATGTGCTCCTGCCTGTGATGATGCATGCTGTCTTGGCCTACTTCCACCGCCAATGCCAGCACTACCACAGATACCTGCCGGCTGTAGTCCCACTTGTGCACCCGCTTTTGCTCCATCCTGTTGCTCTGCCGCTCCTCCTTTGATGCCACCTCCCATGATCCCTTGCCCT
>REGL01000016.1:692847-706599 GCA_004194395.1 Aurelia aurita complex sp. Pacific | reverse complement strand
CAATGCCATGCCCTGCTTCATGCATGCCCCCACCAGCCCCTATGCCAGCCCCCTGTGGCCCAGCCTGTTTGAAGAAGAAGAGCTTGAAATTGCGTAAGAAGAGCAAGAAGAACAAGAAGTCCAAGAAGCATCATTAAGAGGCTAATACAATATGGACTACTGCCTCTTAGGAGGCTACTCAAATATGGACACCCATAATCTATCATTTTGCATCCTTGCAATAAACTAGCATACCATCCCTTTTTGTGTTACATAAGATGGACTTATTACCATAGGTTTTATTTTGTGGCACGAATTAGCTTGTATTATATTTTGCTTTCTTTTATGCCCCACCTCTCTGTACTTTCCTTCTGTTTATGTTATGGTATCGTCCGTTCATAGCTAGGAAGTAATAATTTGTTTTGCGACCACACCTGTTGTGCAGTTTTGATTATGCATCACATGCATTTTTGATTTTATCGATTCTATTCCTCTTGTCGCATCTGCCGCGCAGCACTTTTTCGTTCGTTGTTTGGCTTTAACTGTTCCTTTCAGAAGTTTATGATTGGTTTATTCTTTGTCGTTTGTAGACTAGGTAGAAGTAAGGTCATTAAATCCTGGCATTTTAGTTTAATTAATAGAGAAATTTATGTTTATCAACTGAAACTATTGCGGCACGTCAACCTCAAGATTTTATTGAACCGGGTAGAAGTAACACTGCAATCCATATTTTCTGCACAAGTTTGTAACTTCTGAATGCCTTCAAAATGTTTTCACAGAATTTGGAGAGGTTTCATTTCCAGAAAAACTGCTAACATAAGTTTTATTTACTTTTTCTTTGATTTCTATTCCTGCCTTGTCTACAGGATTTTGGAATTCACCAATCATATGCAAGCCCCATTGTTTATCCATTACATTCTGATGATCACAGCACTTCTCTAGAGTACATGCTATGCTAATAAAGAGAACTTCACCATTTAGAAAATTTGCTATTGCTCAACAGCCTATTATCCTGTATATAGCATATCATAAGAACTTAGCTTCAAGGATTATTACTTCTAGGGAGGGATGGCCTGAGAACCAGACCCGATTTCAAATGAAATATTTAGGAAATACCATTTCCTTCGACATAGACGGTATGTTAATTGATCGATGGTATGGCATATATAAATTTGGGTCCTGTAATCTTCAGAATGTAATGATCGAAACGAAGGGAGCCGAAGACTCTTCATAGCCAATCTGGCTTTTTATTTCACAAATTTCATAACTAAAAAACTAAAACAACATCAACGAAAGCCTGATTTGGCCTAGAGAGGCTTCCGTTCCTTTCGCTACATTTCATATCCAACATCAAAAACTGAAAAATGTCTTCTGCTCTCTTCGTTAGGTGCTGGTCCATTTGGTGTGTCACCGATTGTAATGGGGGGCCATCCTCATCCTGGTCCAGTACCAGAGATGGACCTAACACCACCTGCACCACGATATTGTGAAGCTCCATGCGCTCAAGAATGTGCACCAGCATGTATGGAATGGTGCTGCTTCCCAGCTATTCAACCACCGCCTCCTGCTCCAGCTATGCCTGTGCCAGCCCCATTACCGTATGGACCAAATTCATACAATGGAATACCAGGTCTGCCACAGCCAATGCCACCTGCAGTTAGTATGACAGATCCTATGGGACAAGTGCAGCCTCAAATGCCAATGATGGGAGGTATGAAAAAACATAATGTAGCAAAACAGCAAAGCAAAAGCAAGAAGAATAAGAAGGATGCTAAATATGAAGTAAAATCAAAGAAAGACCAAAGTAAGGAGAAAAATGAAGATTTAGTCAAAAATTGGGATTAGCAATTTCACAATTTATTTGCTAAAATTGTGTCATCAGACTGATGCCGAGAAGCCCTCGCCAAGCTGACTCTGTGAGACTCAAGTTAGACTATTTGAAAGATGAAAAATTTTGTATCAAAATAAATTTTGTAAAGACTGTTAACTTAGGGTGCGGAGAATCGATGAAGAAGAATTTGTTGATTATTTAGCCATTGTAAAGGTTACTTTGTTGCAGATTTTTTTATGTAAAAAGTTATGCCAATCGGTACAGCCCAGTGTTAATATCAAGGTCTTTCTTGCAAAAAATCAAGCAAACAAATTTTGGTTTTGCTTACAAAAAGTGGGTATGATTCAGTTGCTTTTAGCATCTCAATGTTGAAAATCTTATTAAGGTATTTTCATGACGATTATGAAATGTTACCCAAACTTTGGTCTTTTCTAGCAAGAATACACTGTATTTTTCTGTGAAGAAGAGCTGCAGAGAAAACTTATTTTGCAAAACGTAAAACAGAGAATATTTTTGGAAATTAAGAGCAGACTGTGTATTGTTTCAAATTTTTTAATATTTAGCAATGGATTTATCTAAAATGCATTTTCTAATAATAATCCTAAATTTCATAATTCATGTTCATAATTATTTNTTGGTTTTGCTTACAAAAAGTGGGTATGATTCAGTTGCTTTTAGCATCTCAATGTTGAAAATCTTATTAAGGTATTTTCATGACGATTATGAAATGTTACCCAAACTTTGGTCTTTTCTAGCAAGAATACACTGTATTTTTCTGTGAAGAAGAGCTGCAGAGAAAACTTATTTTGCAAAACGTAAAACAGAGAATATTTTTGGAAATTAAGAGCAGACTGTGTATTGTTTCAAATTTTTTAATATTTAGCAATGGATTTATCTAAAATGCATTTTCTAATAATAATCCTAAATTTCATAATTCATGTTCATAATTATTTTAAAATATCTTTGGTAACAATAAACGATAACTTCTTTTGAACAAAACATCGATCACTGTGTCATGCCTTTTTTCGGCTTTTGCGAAGACGATATGAGGAAGCAAGGCAGTAATAGTAAGGGGTGTTGGGGTAGGCGTGTCACATCACATCAAGAATTGTGAAATTTGTATTCCTATATCAAGGAATTTTTACTCAAATAAAGGAACGACTTTGCAGCGCTTAAAATCTTGCAACGAAGGATTGCTAATTGAGTCTCACAAGAAGACTTGGGCAAGTCCAGATTGCTAAATTTCTTGTAGCTTTTATCAATTTCGACTCGTTGTTGTGAGCTGATCAAACTTAATAAAATCATAAATTTCGTTACAGCATCGATTGCCTTCTTCATGATTTAATCAAGTGTTTTAGGCCTTTTTCAGCAACTCTCATTACAACCATGAAATTTTCGCAATGTCCAATTTACCGATGTTTCCAGTGCTCATAAAAACATGAGAAAAGTTGCAGAAACACTTCACTCTCTCGGCTATCAACCAGATTTCCACTTATTTCAATCTATCAAGTATTCTTGGAGTTATGAATTTCAAAATTGGGAACTTTTTCTTGCTGACCCAGTACAATTTCTTATAAACTGTTTCTTATAAAAGAAAAATGAATGTAAAAGTCATTCTGGTCAGAGCACTTTTTGCTTTCGTACTGCCAGAAAAGCTTCAAAAAAGCCAAATCGAATCTTTAATTAATCAGCTTTCACCACAAAACAATTGATCAAGAAGAATTGTTTTCTTTATTTACTTTACTCGGTTTCATATCATGGCCATTTTATAATTAAACGAAACACATTCCCGCGAGAGTTTTATTGATGGTTTTGATCATTTCAAAACTTGTTATTNTTTAAAAATTTGGAACTTTCTCTTGCTGACCCGATACAGTTTCTTATAAACTGTTTCTTATAAAAGAAAAATGAATGGTCATTCTGGTCGGAGCACTTTATGATTTCGTACTGCCAGAAAAGCTTAAAAAAGCCAAATCGAATCTTTAATTAATCAGTTTTCACCACAACATGATTGATATAGAAGAATTGTTTTATTTATTTACTTTACTCGGTTTAATATCATGGTCATTTTATAATTAAACGAAACACATTCCCGTGAGAGTTTTATTGACGGTTTTGATCATTTCAAAACTTGTTATCACTCGTCAATGAATACTCAAATCAAGTTTTTGATTGATCAAAGCTTTTATTAAATGTTTGAAAATTCACTTTCAAGTGGTTTCGAAGTCTTAAATCAGATTGTTTATGAAATTCAGCAATTTGCAATTGGGGCACAGCGAAATGGCCACCTGTTGAATAGCTAAATCACTATAGTCAATAACATATTGATAGCTAATGAGAGGGCTTGGAGCCGCAATGGAAGACTTGCAAAGGCCATCACAGAGGCCACGATTTAAAGACCCTTTGCTAGTCCTAAGTGGCATCAAACTCGACTTTTGTTTTATCTGAAAGTTGTTTTTAGCCTAAATTCTCTGTTTTACGTTTCATTCCGCGCACAAAGGATCACGGTTGACAATGGGTCTTTAACTGATCTATGGGTAATCCTTTGTTTTTACGCAGGGTTATGCAGGGGGTTCGTCAACCCATTCTCCACTCTCCCAATTATATCTTCAGGGCAATCTCTCTCACTCCTTGTAAATATAGCGAAACTATTCGTTTGCTTTCTAAATTAAGGGATAAAATTAATCAAATTACTAGGATTGCAGGAAGATTGTGACTGCAATTTTTATCTTGGATGTTTAGGTTTTTGGCAGTAAGAGTTCAGCTATTAAAAATTCATTTTACACGAAAACCTTGAACGATCTTGGTTACAATCTTAAAAAACTGAAGAGTCTTATCGTTGGCATAAATTAATTTACAACTGTTGCAAGGCCAACGTTAAATGAATTATTTATTATATGATTGTTTTTATTTGGAAAAAAATTAAATTCCTCGTGTTGGCCAAAGATCGAGCATTTTGTTGCTTAAATATCATATCAGCATACTGTAAATCGTACCTGTTATGCTGGCAGATAGCAAATGAAAACTTAATTTTTTGTCATTGGCATGTTTATCTGGTCGATGTTTTGACGAAATTTGGAATATCTTGCTGCCTACAAAGCTTAGACCACAAGCCAATGCCACAAACTTTCCATAAACAAAGCTCGCCAGCCAAATATAGGTTTGGGTTCTATGGCCTTCAGAACTTGGGAGCATTTTGTGGTAGCCGCAGGCTCGTTGAATAGGAGCGAGCTAAATAATCAATTGGGATATTATACAGCGTGGGAATGACTTCCGTAAAGTATAAATAAGAATTGGAAATGAATTGAGGTGGATCTCTGGTAGAAAAGAGAAAGATGGGTTGTTTCAACTGGCATGACAGAATTTCAGAAGCCATTACAGAAGACCTTGGACTCAATGCTGAGGCACTTTATGATCCGGTAAGTTTGTAGCAATCACTTCAATCTGCAAGGGTATTTCTTTGCAGAAGAATCTTGAGAAATTTTGAGATGCATTGTAACTGTTAGCAACAAGGATCAGATGTTTCTCTACTTCTTCAAGGGGAAAGCGACAATAAGGAATTTCAGCATTGAAAATATAGAGAAGTTTGCTTCCGCAATGGTTTATTGGTGTGAATAAATGTGCTCATGAAATTCTGTTGCTTTTCCTCCCAGAACTTACTTCAAAAAGTAACTTTTTCACTTACATGAGGAAAACGTTAGAAGATCAATATGGCAAATGCTTTATGAGTAGCCAACTGTTATGATCACTGATAAATCTTGTTGCTACTTCCTTGCGTCTTGCTATCAAGTACTGTACACACAAAAATGCAACTTTGAACTAATTCTTGTAATTTGTTAATTTACAGGATATCATTCTTGTCGAGGAATATGAAATTGAAATATTGCAACAGCCAATATTAGAAGAACTTGAAATGAGAATCGAATTTGCTGAAATTAGAACTATTGAAGATGAATTTCCATACCAAAGAGATTCACTAACAATCGAAGATGGAAAATGCAGAGAAATTATCAACTTTAAACCAATACATGAAGATTTGATCATTGAGAAGCGGCTACCTGAAGAAAATAACTCCATGTGGAGATGATATGCTCGTCATTCAAATGTCTACATGCACAGTATGCTCAAGAAAGTGGCTTTTGACAGCAAAGTTTGGGAAGACAATGTGGCTTGAAACCACATTGCATAAAAACAAGCAACGGCTAACAGGACGTTGCACTCAGAGATGCAATTTTGTAACAATTATTTTCGAAGCGAAACGAGATCAGTCAAAACTCTTTCACGAGGATTCATAAACAAGTTTATAATAAATGTTCTAAATTTTGCCACAGGCTATCTTTAGATATGTATAGCCTGTCTGAAATTAGATATTACGTGAAAATGTCCGCGAATAACAACGATTAAAGTCTTATAGATGAGTAGCTTTGCGCTAACGCAAATCTCACATGACAGCTAATTTTAGACATATTTTAGAATAAGGGAGATTGACCTTTTTCATATTTTGTAACACACAGGTTTTGAATTTATTACGATAACTGAGAATATCTCAAAAGATTTTCCATCAGACAATTCTTTCTTTTGGCCATCGACTTTAATGGAGAAATAGTTTAGATTTCTTTAACTTATGTATCAATGTTAAGAGAGGTTTACACATGAATACTAGTGAAATTGAAATTAGCAAGAGGAACCATTTCTTGACAACTGCAAAATTGATTGAAAACATGAAAATTTCACGATGTAGAAATAACAAAATCGTTGGCCTGGTTCATATTCAAAAGTCACAAACATGGTTTCTAATGAGCGTCGTGGAAGGCACATGACATAAACATGAGAGAGATCATATATACTCAGAATTTTGGATAAAACGCTCTACTTAAATATCTACAGTACAAAGAAACATATCTTAAAGAAACTGAAACCTTTTAAGAGGCCATTCGCAAACAATTTAAGAAACTATGAAAACCGACCCCAATTCTTATCACAATCAAATCTACGATTTTTCAGCTAAATTGCTACCAAATATGATCAGGGATTGAAGGATTATGCCTGTTTTGAAGGATTTTTGCAATAAAGCGTTTTATAAAATCGCTTGTGAATAGATACCCTGGGTACCAGATGTTAGAGAGTCTGGTACCCAGGGTAGTGAATAGAGAACGATACGATCATTTTTAACGAACTCGATTTTCTTATCTTAGTTGATGTATTCGCTATGCAAGTATCATCAGTTTACTGGAATCAGATCAACACTTTGAGAGCTAGCGGCTTTCAAACGTCTAAACAATTTTCTGGTTTACCCACGGGCTGTAAGAAACGCCGAATTTAAAGAAGGTTTATATATGATACATCGAGCTATTCCTATCCTAATATATTATTTCGTTCGTGATATATCATCGACTTGTTTTCCTTCTGTGTCTACCTCTCCTGCGAAGGTGCCATTTAATTCGATTGACGTGACCTTGAGGACCCTTGCCACTCAAAGTGGAATTTAGTGGTATAGGGTACTGGCGGGATTTATCAGGCAGCGGGATATATCAGGCACACACAGCACTTAACACCCAGAAACACGACTTAAACTTTTTGAAATCAAAACTTACTCTCTGTGTATCTTCCCTTATCATTCTTCTTCCATTATGTACAATTATTATTCCAATTACTCTTTCTTTCATCCCGCCAGGCTCGGCGGAGTATCTCGCACTCAGGCGGAAAACTTCGTCCATTCAGCTTTTCTGTGTCATCAGCGACAAGGTCCTTTCTCTGTCCCAAGCGATTCCGAGGCTGGACGGTGTCATAAATTGGTCAATTACATTTTTGAAAGAGTGGTATGTATGTGCCCCAACCATCATGCCCAAAAAAGTTTTTGAATTTTCAATTCTTGGCACAAATCCTGGGGATTGTAGGATGGTCAGTCCGCCAACCGTACTGGCGGGATATATCAGGCAAGCAACAACATCAGCAACATGACATTTAAGGTAAGGCCACTTTCTATCGTTAGGCCTACATTCAAGCTTTGAGAAGGTGCAAGCAAGACTTCCTTGGAATTCAGCATGTTGAAGTCAATTAAAGAGCAATATAGCAAGTGACATTGCAAAGAAAGGCTGTTAATTCTTTGGAATTCATGTTTTAACATGATTCAAGTTGCTGAATGGATTCAAATAAGTAAAAATGCTAGCTGCCTGATAAATCCCGACAGTGTACGAAATTTACCTCCGCAAGTGGTCAAAACATTTCGCGACAAACGCTTTCATTTGTGAAAAAAATCGACCGGCGAGCAGAATGAACTTCGTGAGAAATGTTTGAAATATTTTTATGAAATATCTTTGGTCGCCGTGGATGAATTGATTTTGCTTGGTAAGTCTAAAAGCCTTATCTGCCTGATAAATCCCGCCAGTACCCTAACTGCTTTAGGGTCACGTCAATCGGATTAACATGGTGCCTTGGCAGGAGAAGTAGACACAGTAGGAAAACAAGACGATATATCACGAAAGAAATGATATATTATAGGATAGAGGATAAACCTTTTTACACAAGGCGAAAAACAATCGCACAGCCTCGTTTTCGCTTGCGCAATATGACGTCACTTCGCTCAAATTGCTTATTTGAATACGTAATTTCACAAGGAGAAGGCAAAAGATAGTGGAAAAAAGTATCATACATCATTCATAGCAGTATTATCTTGTATTTATTATACCAACCCCGGACTTGCCCTTTAAAGGCACACTGTCCCCTTGATGAATGAAAGAAATCGATAAAGATCTCTATTGAATATTCCACAAATTTACGCTAATTTCCTTTATTCAACTAAGGCAGGATCATTCATGCGTAATTTTCATGGCCATGAAAATTATGCATGAATGACTTTGCTTTCTTTGGATAAACCAAATTAGCGAAGGGACAGTGTGCCTTTAAGTTCCCAAGAAAACAACTGATGCAGTTGTTATCTTATCAAAGCTGAAAACGGGACGAAACTTGGTCGTAATGTTTAGCTTTTCTCGATAGTTTCCACGTAAAATTATCCATAACTCTAGAACAACGACATGATCCATTTCAGTGAGGTAACTTTGAAGCCCTTTTGCTTCAAAACGATAGATGGTGCATTTAAATTGAAATCGGTCGAGAATACATGATTGTACGGTTTCACAAACGCTGGTACATTATTTTGGGACACTCGGTATGAAAAGAAAGCTGTTCAAAGGAGCGTCTAATCAACAGAAAAACCTAGTCAACGAATACCAAATGAAATCAGAATCAATAAACAAATTCAGATAATGCTGTTCTTAACCACTTCAAATCAAGTGATCATACAATTGGACTTGGGAAATCATGTCTTTATCTGCTGTGGCAGTTTCCCGCATCATACCATTCATATCATGATACGAAGTCCTTAACTTCTAGGAAAGACCTCCAAACTCAAGAAAACAGCCCCTATATATATTATTGAAATTCTAAAAGCTGCGAAGATAGCTGTCCGTTAACATTCATAAGAATGCAGCATCATTTTCAATCCTTTAATTTTTTCCAACACAATCATATGTTATTTCTTTTCTTTCATGAAAATTTTTCTTTCAATGACACCTGCTACTGGTTTGATAGCTAGAGGCTTTCAAATTATGGAAGCAAGGTCGCACTGACCTTTTTAATGCTGTCCCTGCCAATTTTAAACAAGGGGTGTTTTAGATTAAATTTTTGACTTTTATATTCATATTATATCGTACACTTTTAAACTTTTTTTCCTAAATTTATATTACAGATATTCTTTTACTTTTTATGGCAAAATTATACATACTTACATGCATGAAAGGAAGGTTTCCCCTAGAGGACAATCACGTGATCTGAAGTGCGTGTAAACAGTGTCAGCTGAATTTGCTTATTCTGCTTGTCTTCTTTCACCCGCGCATATATTTTCAGGCTGACATTACAATTCCTAAATTTCCTAGTTTACAAGGACGACGTTAGATCTTTCAAAGCTGTCATCTGAAAATTGTAAAATGTCATCTACCTCCTTCTCATTTCTAGAACTGCACTGTGTTCCATGTTCACTGTCAGTACTCAGCCAAGAATCGTTATCTTCTTCTACTTCGAATTTGTCATATTCCTCGACTTCGTCTTCTTTAAACATAACACCAGTTTTCATAAAGTTGGCAAACCTGCAAACAGATTTTATTTTACGACAATTGCTCAAAAGGCTCTTGGGTAGCCGGCATGCATTGCGATCGTTTGTTTCATTTGTGTGTGGATTTCGCGCATTTTCATTCAATTCAACTTTCAATGTTTAACACAATTAAAATGGCTCCGTCTCCAAATTTCGGTCGAAACGATGACTTTGATGGGCAATATCACACGGACTTTTACCTGTTTTCTCGAAAATGAACGCGTCATTTTGAAGATAAATCTATGTACTTCACAGAGGAAAAAACCAAACATTCATATCTTCTATGATTGCTTGGATATAAGTGGATTTTTCACAAGCATTTTTTGGTGGCTTGGGTGAAGCTACCAAACAAACTGTAGAAAACAATGGATGAACAATGGACACGTGCGGTGTCATCAAATTTGTTCACAATTTGTCGACGGAGCCCTCTAAGGAGAAATATCGCCGCATTTAAAGCCGCAGCTACCGTAAGCTACAGACCTTGTCTTCGTAAAGAGAATAAGCATCCACCACTAATACTAATGGAGTAGCAAATGCACTCATGTGCAAAAATTAGCAACTTCGCAATCCCCCATAAAAAGCTCTTGACATTTTCTTTCTCTTGCCTTAAAATACTTCGTTTATTGTCTCAAAAAGCATGTATATCCAAGCACAGTTTTTTCAAATGTGCTTAATGACATTTTACATGATAAAAACAAAACAAATGTTGTCACTATAAATACCTTTTGGGATCTTTTAATCTCGACACTACTCTCCAAGAATCACATTCAGGACTTGAGCAGTATCCTTTAAGTTCTTCCAAAGCTTTTAACGTTTCTCTTTGAGCTTCTTCTTGATATTCCTCTTCAGTTAATAAACGTCTTTTTGGTATTTCGTGCCAATTGTAGAGCTTGTACGGCAAACTAGGATCCAAAAGAATGAAAGAAATCAAATGAAAGACCCATTGCTAGCCATGATCATGATCTAGAGTAGACAGCGAAAACAAGGACTCGTGTAATAAGTCTAGATCTAGACTTGCTCCAAGTCTATTCTGTGGTCTATCAGCGCTAAAAAATACAATTTCTCCTTCGCAGCGTCCTATTACTTGCTTGTGCCCCCCAGGGGTAATTATATTCTTTTAGCGCTGATAGACCACGGAATAGACTTGGAGCAAGTTTAGCCATGATCCTTCGTGGCACCAAAGTTGACTTAACTCACCTCGCGCCGTCCTTCGGAAGGGACGTTAAACTAGGGGTCCCATGCCTGGATGCGGCATGCATAGTGGGCCTAAATTAGCTTTAAATAGCCAGAAATATCAGCCCACTTAAAATAAATTACTACTACTACTACTACTTCGCACTGTCTGAAAGTCATTTATGGCCTAGGTTCTTTGTCTTGCTTTTTATTCTGCGCACAAAGGAGCATGGTTGACAATGGAACTTTAAAGGCAATGTGTTCATGTAAGTACAGCCGAGTATACACTCTTGTCAAAATATGCTGACACGTTGCTGACGAAGAGCCTCGAAAAGTGCGCTGAGATTGGCAGAATCTAACTGATCACATGCAAACTAAAAATTCAGCTCCGAAAGAGCAACCGAAAGTAAATCACCAGTCTGCTTAGATTCGTCCTTGCCACCTGACGAGCTCCTTTATTCAAGTGATCACATGAAATATCACTTGAAAAATTGGACACATTATTGCAAGAAAAACAAACCAAACATATTGTAAGGCTGGAAAGGTCGCTTGCACGCTTGTGGATATCAAATCTATACGTTTGGTATCACAGTAAACACCCGCGCATAATAAGAACTTGCAATTTTGCCAGTCGGCCTGAGTTCTTATAAAAATGTTTACATAATGTCAAAAATGCCAAAAGCAAGTAAATATTGCAAGAAAAATTTCTATTACTGTGTTGTATTTTTTTTCTATGATTTAAAAAGGGGTTAATTGAATTGTTACTGACAACACAATGTTTTCAAATGTAAAAGAAATGAGAGAACGAAGAAAGCGCTGTTTTCAAGCAATCACTTGTTTTGCCTTTCTCGTGCCATAAATCAGCAACCACTTATCAGATTGGCTAAACTAAGGTCTTCATCTCTAAATTGAAGCCTATCTTACGCAATTGTATCAAGAACAGAGCAAAAGAGCGTACAACTCCTCCGCAATGGTCACCCAAACTGGGCACAAGTTTTTTAGGACACCCTGACCTGCACATACTTACAAGTATGATAATCCTGTCTTGAGAACTCTACCAACATCAAAGTGCATCACAATTGCATAAGTTACCATTGTAAAGACTATTGCTGTCACTGCGACTTCCGTTGCCCATGTACTGTTATATATGGAAAGCAATCCCAGGAGCTGCATCGCCCATTTGGTGAGATTTAGAAACCGAACGTTTGAAGGAGGGCCTTTGTAATACAGGAATGCCATTGTCAATGCACCTAGGAAATAAAATAATTCAAAACAGGAATGGCCATGATGCCAACGTCGATCGTCGAATCAGAGGATACTTGCGATGACGAATAAATGAAAATATTTGTTGGTAGAAACAACGCAACATGACGAAAAAACGGCAGCAAGTATGAGAAAATTTGAAGAATATATGTATTGCATATTGGGTGTCATTTTTCGTGGCGTTGCAGTGTTTCTACCAACAAATGTTTTCATTTAGTAAAATAGAAATATATTAATTCGAAACACTTGTTTTATCAACAACAAATTAAAATAGTGCGAAATGACGGGTGGATTGGAGAAATTTTTCCCCCAAAAATACGAAAGGGCTGATTAACATCGCTCTTGCGTACAGTAAAAGGTTGATCAAATTGTCTCATGAAAAACCATTTCCTTTCTCAAGACAATTTTCAAATTGCATAATTTAGTTTAAAATTCGCAGAATTGCTAAAATTGCAAATTCTTGCCGAAAATTTCTTCGTGGTCATCCGATGAAAGTATCTGAAAAAACCCTAAATCAAATTTTTCTTACGCATCACAGTTTCAAGAAACGAATCCAGCCATTTTTAACGTTTCTGTTACATCAAAAATATTCAACACCCTACTTTCCAACTGATAATCCATAAATCACTGAGTATTCTCACTGAGGAGGCTGCCGGAGGGCAGCGAAAATTCTGAGAAGACATTATTCAAGTGTAAGTGTGTTCTATATATTATGCTTATCAAAACTCAAGATAGGTATGAAGCTACCTAAGTACAATCCATAAATCATTCTCACAATCCTGCCAGATCGTTTAAAAAATATGATTTTAATGCTTTTTGGAAAGAATACAAACAATACGCGTTTAGTTTATTAAAGGCATTAATTTTAGGTAAGAACAATTTTAGAAAGCTCTTAAATCTAAGATGTGGTACACTATCTACATTTATGTATGTGTGCCAATGAAATTTGCTGCGATAATAGGAATACTTACTAACAATAGCCGTATACCACATCAACCAATAAGCATGATATTTTGCATAAAAATTCAAGTTGAGAAGAAGGTTTTGAGTGATGTATAGTCCCATACTTCCACCAGTCATTATAGCAGTGAAAAATAAAGATTTCTACGATAAAAATTAGATGAAAGACGAAACGAGAAAATTTGTCATTGAAAACGTTAACATAATCATTGAACACAAAAAATTTAGTAAGTAGATGCATTCTTTGCTGCTGCTTGCAGAGAAACGAGAGACTTGCATTTGAAAAATTATCTTTTGTGCACAGTATTTTACAAAACGGCAATTCAATAAGAAACTTGGAGTATTAAATTATAAAAGAGCCTTATCACGACATGAGCAACACAGGTAAGTTGGTGGC
>REGL01000016.1:676111-692669 GCA_004194395.1 Aurelia aurita complex sp. Pacific | reverse complement strand
ATGAAACTGAAATTTTCAAATCGCTGTTAGCTACAGGGAAATCTTTTCCAGGGGACACAAAAAGCATTAAGCATGGTCATGGTAAAAGTGGTTCTATGGGTCTGGGACGAAACTTACCTTGTATGGCATAAGTTTGAGTATTACAATCAGAATCACCATCCAGGACATTAATAATCCAATCGTCACTCCAGATGCATAATAAAACAACAGATTCCTATGAAAATAGGGACAAATGAAGTTAAAGGCACACTGTCGTGGCTGTGATTGGCTAGTCGTGATGTTAAAATCACTAACAAAGACCTGGCCTCTAAATAATTACCAAGCCTTTATTCAGCCTTCATGTCCTTGGATCATACTTTGTTTAGAGAATAAAGGGAGTCAGATTGTTATCGTCTTCATGAATTTCAGTATACAGCGAAATTACTGAAGCTTGCCTAATTCTATTTATTTTTATTGCCTTATTTATCCAATCAGTGCCGAAAAAACCTGAAATAAACATTAGCCAAATGACCATGTGCACCCTTAACATCCATATCACATGGGAAAGGCAGTTGTTGACAGCCAGTACACACATTATATAATTCTTTTCTTGTTTATAAGTATCATTGTATTGTAGTTAATCTTAGTTTAATGGCCGTGGGGTGCACATAGTTTTTGCTCCCTGTGGTATCATTAAGTACTATATGTATTTGATGTAGCAATGTGTAAATTGTAAGCTTTTAGTGGAATATAAAAAAAGAAACAAATGGTAAAACTATGGAGACAAATGTCTCCAAAGATGTAAAGGAAAAGAAAGAAATGATCACCTGCTGCATGATTCAGCAAAGAAGAATAGCAAGTTACCAATGATGAATAACGCCAAGAGTTGTCTATCAAACGCTGCAAGAAAAGTTCGCTTGTCCAAGTCTTGTCATAAATCTTCACATCCCCCATCTTAAGAATCATGTAAACGTTGAATAGAAATAATGTAATCAAAAGAATCACTTATAGCTGGTGCCGTAGGCCGCGAAAAACCGACTAGAAATTCCTAAAAGTTATTTGGGATTCGGACTAAAGATTAAATTTATCAATCACCAGAATTTGCCAAGAGTACAATATATTGTGGAAACTTTGTCTGGTGCACCTGGTAGAATATTGCAAAGATTCCATTTTAAAGCCATAACACTTTTACTTTCTTAATTTCAAAACAAAACTTACAATTCGGATGACACTTGACAGTAATATTCCCTCCAGGTTCATCAAATAAAATACCAATATATTTGTCTACAAATGGAGAGAGCTCTATTCTCGTTTCATTTTTATAGCCATTGGCCCCTACTGCAAATCTGCCAATCGTCTTGTAAAATATCGTGTTGAGAATGCCATTTTCTTGGTCCTTCATATCTTTGGTCAAGTCATCTAAACTGAAAAGTAAAAACCAGAAGCTTTTATCATAAAAAAATGCAAGGCATATTGAAGGTGTGGTCTGTCTTACTGGAAGAAATTTTTAAAGAATGAATAAAAATGGGACCTGTGATGGCTTGGATTTGAGCAAGAACTTGCATTTAATCATGTAAATGTTAAAATGCAAATTTTAACTTATTTGAAAGAAAAATAAATGGCAATCAAAATAAAATTACAAAAATGAGAACTGAGACTAAGATTTTTGAAGTTTCACGAAACAAGAAATCTATTCATTCACATTGAAAAGACAACGTGCAGTCAATTCAGGTCAACTTCAAAATTCAATTTGTCAGTTCACACGACCCAATTCTTTAAATTCCTTTTTTTGATTTGATTGCATAGATCTTGACATATAACATTATTTGTCTTTTTATTTCATTTTTGATGCATACTTTGAGCCTTGTCAGTTGAGGATTTTCAAAGCTGTCGCTCTCCTCTGTGCATGGGAGCTGTAGAACTGTTCATAAAAGTGAATTGCTCTTTTTAAAATCAATTTCATCTTCATTTTTTAATCATCTATCTAGAAATAGCTTGCCTGAAAATTCGCAGGAGAGGCATTTACTGCTCCCCTGCTAAAAATCTTGTGCCAAGCCCTGTGTTTAGGATTTTGGTAATTGATAGTATGATATCTATGTAAAAGCTAAAACTTTAGTAGAAAATAGTGGAGAATCAAAAAGATTCAAGAAAAAAGGGTATTTATACAGATATTGATTTTTCATTATCAAATTCTTGAGAAATTTACTCACTTGCTTTGAAGAAATATTCTGAATGGTTTCTCTGATGTCAAAGACAATTGCAGCCTGCTGAAAATATTGAAAAGTCCAAACAGTTCTCCTTGGAAGTAGAAGATCTCGCCATGATAACTAGAAACCTTGAAACTTTGAGAACCTCTGTCACAAAGAGCTGAAAATAAAAATAAGTTTCAAGAAATTTTTGGAAAAAATTTGGATCACTGTAGTTTAGATTTGCCCTATGAGAACCTCTGTCACAAAGAGCTGAAAATAAAAATAAAGTTTCCAGAAATTTTTGGAAAAAATTTGGATCACTGTAGTTTAGCTTTGCCCTACCAAGACCCTACCAGACTGACTTTGCAAAGTGCACACATAAAATTTCTTCCAAATGATGAATGCACACACAGAAGAGCTTTAAAAAGTGTTCAGTAATAGATCTTTTAGCTTACCTTTTACCGTTACCTTTTAATTAAAGAATTTAAAGAAAGAGACTGGATTGGATCGAGTGTTATTCTAATAAATCTTTATATGCGACGCACATTCGAGTTGCGTATACAATTAAATGGCTTGGTTTTCATCTGAAACAATGTCAATGAATGTAAAAATTTATAGAAACGACATTATAGGCCTACACACTTGCTTTTCAGATAAAAATTTTCATATGGCTTGACATGGGTACGAAAAAACAATTCAAATACAAATTTTGGCAATATTAATCTAAATTGCTGGTTGAAAATTGCATTAGTAATGAACTCTGTAAGGAACAAGAAAATAGCTTGAGTCATTTATCATTGCACCAAAAGAAATTAAACCAAGCCATCTCAAGCACTGGAGGGCCTAATTTTGCTTTTCTTACTTGTTATTTTGTATTACGGCAACAGATTTTTCAACAAAAATCACAGGCTGTCTCAACTTACCAGGAATTCTCTGTTGATGACACTTGCAGTTTATGGTCAATTCATTCAACACAGCGAAGACGATAAGAGCATATAAAAACATTTTCAGATTTCGTCTTTACAGCAAGCAACTTTGGCGCCATCAAACTTGAAAAACATCGTCATGAAAACGAGGCAACATCGCTACCATTTTTATCTAGCCTCGTTCTTGCAAATGAACAAAGAAGAAGAAAAACAGAGACAAGATGGCGATGCAATTTGGGATGCAAAATAAAGGATTTCCACCTCAATTTAATCCTGGTACGGGTCAAGCAAGCCAACAAGGTATGATGGGAATTGAGCGATGCCTGTAACTTCCACAAAATATGTAGTCTCTAACTTAAAGCAAGAAAGTATGAGAAAGAAAAAATTTGAGCCTCCTTTTTCAATCCTACCGTATTTTACCACCTATATAATATTACCATTCATTACCACCAAAAGCAATATGTAGGCCTATAGATGATGATTGTTTATGGTATGGTTATGGCACAAAGTTTATTTTAATACAAACTACAAAAAAATCGTAAGAAATATATGATCTGGTGATATGATTCCCTATCAAAGTCCAAAAATCCTCCAAGCTAAGAGGTATAATAAGATAGATAGATAGGAGCCCCACAAAATATTTATTTTGTTAGCATGATGACAATAATAAGATAGATTCAGCAACTCAAAATCAACAAAGAGTTTGCAGCTCCAAGAAATAAATTAAAACAGACAGACAAAATTGTAAATAGATTTTAATGAGAATTCCCCTGAGGGAAATCAAGAGACTTCTGTGTGAGAGTTTGCGTTTGTTCAAATGTCACAATCTATCCAAATAATTCATTTTCTTTTCATTTGCAGCAAGGTTCAGGCCCCCATACCAACCAAGTCCACCGCCTGGCATGATGCCTGGGGTAAGTATCTCTTTCCAGTTACAAATCCAGCTTAAGCTAAGCCCACAAAAATCCATAAATTTATTTTAGTATAATATTATGAATTATAAACTTTTATAATTCCTTTTTTACATAAAGAGGAGGAATCATCACCTTCAAAATTGATCTATTTTGTTAAGTGGACATTTTAGTTGAGTGTAGCGCATTCATGGATACTAAAATCAGCTCCTGAGTTTTTGTCTCAAGGAAACTTCAATGAAGCTTGCCCAAATAGACCTTTAGCTATCCCAGCCCAGAGCAATATTGTTATGCTTTTTTATATGAAGGGTTTGAGTGAGTGGTGTTTGAGCTTCTATTACTGTTGTGCACATTCAAAATTCAACTAAATGTATATGTTTGATTCAGACTCTGTAGAATTACCTAAAGGTCAACTATTCCAGAAATATTTATTTTCAAAGAGTCATTGAGAAACCATGCCAGCCTTTCCTTTTCATAGAATGTACAGCAAAAGAATGCAGCAATGAAGGTAGTTAAAAATATTTTTCAAGACTGATTTCTTTCATATGAAATGGTGATCAAATCTTAAGAAGTTATCTTACAAAGCGTAATGGTTCTGGTACCTAAAAGTAACAAAGAGTTTAGTGTCAAAGCAAACTATTTAATTTCTTGCTTCAAGTGCATGCTGTAAACCATCGTTTATTGGCCAATACTTCATTATCTTTTTGGATATTAGTCATTTTCTTTGTCAACAATATAAACATGAAGATCTGATCTTTCAACTGGCTTACTAATTTTTTCAGAATGTACCTGGTGGTAATTGGAATGGAGGCAATGTGCCCAGTCCCATGGGAACAGTTAGGATGAACCCACAGCAGCAACCACCCCAACGGATGGTCACATTTATGCCCGTAAGTGCTTGCAATTTTGTTATGTATACCTCTAAGTTAATGCTGTCTGGCGCTTCAACCTCATTATTGCATAAGATGGTGCAGTAGAGAATCATTGGTTCTCCTCTTTAAAAGTGAACCACAATGCAATCTTGTTTTCTTCATTGTTCCAAGAAATGATAGTTTCATGGCCCTTATTATTTCTAACTTACTTAGAGATCATTTGGGTGAAAGATTCAGTACAGGCTGTGTGCACATTTACAGAGAATTTTCAGGGCTTCCTAATAATGTTTAACAATTTTCCAGAATTTTTCATGCTATATGAATTAAAANGGTGAAAGATTCAGTACAGGCTGTGTGCACATTTACAGAGAATTTTCAGGGCTTCCTAATAATGTTTAACAATTTTCCAGAATTTTTCATGCTATATGAATTAAAAGTTCTTGAAAGTTATGAAAGCTTGTAAACATTTTGAAATAAATCTATTCAAGATATTAATAGTTTTGTTGAGAATGCTTGAGAATTATTTGGCATAAAAAAAGCACTGCTATTTTATTAAAGATGTGTACGGTTGACTGATTATCATTGAATTTACTTGCAGCATGATATAAAGATTCCAAAACAGCCAAAGGCACCGGAGAAACCATTACAACCTTACATGAGATATAGTAAGAAGGTAAAGAATTTTTTGGTAATTTGTAACCTCAAAAATGCATGCAAAGTACCGGGTGAGTCAATTAAAACAGTCCGCATTCGAAAAATACTGCTCCCTGAATATCAAAGCAATAATATTGAATATTTTCTTCGCTTCATAGCCAATACGTTCAATTAGATTCAGTAATTTACCCAGTTTTAATCAGTCATTCCTTCCCACGGATATGGGAGATTTTCGGCAGAAAACCCCTTTCAGAAACCTGCAAAAATGAGTGAAGACGACAAGCAAAAGTTCCTTGGGTTTTCTTCCTAGAAAAGTTATTCATACAAGGGGGAAGACTTTTCATCCTCCCAAGTGGGCAGCACGTGCTAAAGCATGTTCAAGTCATTGCTGTAAGTTACTGTGAAACATTAGGGAAATTCCCTCGTCCTTTTTAGCATGTTTTTTAAGGTTTCTCAAAGGTACTCTTGTGACCAAATCCCTCGTAAAATTTTAATAGAGTGACCAGGTTCAGTCAAATAAATTTTGAAATATATTTTAATATGCCCATTGTTAAATGGTCTGTTTGCCAATATCATCGCATCAATATCCAGGAAGCAGTAGCCTTGCAAATGGTGGTTGTTTTTATTGACTCGCCTGGTATTTGGTGACATCTTCAAGATGCTTCGAACGTCATTATGTCAAGCTTTTGACTCAAGTAAAACTAAAATAAACATTAGATAAATTAAATTGATACAGATCATTTGGTTGATTTTGTACTTATCTTTCAGATAACTGAAATGAGAAACATAATATCTTTTGTCTTTTTCGATGGTAAAAATTCTACATTTAATTAACAAGATTTCTGCAAAACGTTTTGCAATTGGTTTACTATTGTTCTTTCCTTATCGTTTTCATTTTATGTACTTAAGGAAATTTGGCTTTTGATTCATCTTGTACAGATTAAATATTTTCTTTCGGTCTGACAACGTGCTTTTTTTAACCTTTCAGATATGGGACCAAGTTAAAAGTCAGCATCAAGACCTGAAATTATGGGAAATATCAAAAATAGTTGGTGAGATGTGGAAGAATCTTTCAGAGGATGAAAGGAAGGTATTCATAGGTTTTCAATTTAATTTCCTATAATTATTGCAATGGAGAATCAGAGATGTTCATCTGGAGAATTACTATCACAGCACAGATTATTTTGCTCGTACTAGTGAGTCAAAAAAGTGCATGGCATTGGAGGAAAGTACTGCTCCCGGAGTATGAAAGCAGTCATATTGCAAACTTTCTTGTATTCATGGGTTTCCAATTTAATTTCTTATAATTATTGCAATGGAGAATCAGAGATGTTCATCTGGAGAATTGCTATCACAACACAGATTATTTTGCTCATACCAGTGAGGCAAAAAAATGCATGGCATTAGAGAAAAGTACTGCTCCCTGAGTATCAAAGCAATGATATTAAAAACTGTCTTATTTCATAACCAATACATTCAATTAGATTCCATAATTTACCCAGCTTTAATCGGTCATTCTTCTTTTGGACATGAGAGATTTTCTGCTGAAAGCCTCTTTCAAAAACGGGTGAAAACGACGAGCAAATTTCTCCGGGTTTCCTTTCTAACAACAATGAGACTTACATATATCAGCATATAATCTTGGAAGCATATAATCAGCATATGATCTTGCATCTTGGGAGGATGGAATCCCCCTGAATAAGTGTCTCATACTAGGAGTAGGACTTTTTCATCTTCCCAAGAGGATTACACATGCTAAAGGATGTTTAAGTCATTGCTGTAAAGTAGAAATATTCGGAAAATTTGGTNAGGACTTTTTCATCTTCCCAAGAGGATTACACATGCTAAAGGATGTTTAAGTCATTGCTGTAAAGTAGAAATATTCGGAAAATTTGGTTGGAAGTTTGGAAGGTTTCTCGAAGTGATTTTCTTTAGAAAATCACTTCTAAATTCTGAACGGAATGACCGATTTCAGCCAGAAAAAATTCTAAAAATAATTTAACATATTGGCTATTCAGTCAGATATTGCAAAATATTGTTTCTTTAATATTTAGGGAGAAGTGGCCTTTCAAGTGGCGTGCGTTTTTTCTGACTTGCCAGCCATTCAAATTATCAAATTCCCACAACAATTCAGGATCTCATCCTTTTTTCTGTATCCTTCGTTCTCTTACTGTTGTGAAGAGTTAATTAAAATCTGTGTTTTGTGGTATCTGAGATGCGAATTTTTCCTATTGCAGAGTTATACAGATGACTATGAAGCTGAAAAGGTTTGTTAGTTAGCACTTTATCCATTAGGATATTAACTTGTGCTAGAAACTAATTTATGCACTTTACTTTGCTTCCCTTGGATTGCAGCTTGCTTAAGGACTGTTGATATTGCAATGAAAGGGTTAAGAGAATAACAACCTTCCTCTTGGAAGCAATTATTCCTGTATTTGGGTACCTAAGACCCAAATTTCTTGAAATGGAGAGCTACCGAGTGACCCAAGAGAACTTTACGAGGTAGATCGCACGCATTTAATGGTATGAAAACAAACAAGGTATCAGCATGTAGCTGAAAGACTCAGCTATCTTTCTAGATGTTGCTTGGTCAGTAAATTTGCTGTGGAGCACGAAATTCGAACGAGGGACGGAGGTCAATCATTTTGCAAACAGAAAATTTCCCCAGACGAAATCAAATCCTTCGCTACGTTGAGTTTTCACAAAATGTTAACTGGAAAATGATGGCAATTATTTCGCTTAAAATGAGGAATCCGGGATTCGAAATTTTCTTTGAATCTGGTTTTTCAGATGGTAATTATTGCTTACGATGACCATGTAGCATCTCAAAAGATAGCTAAGCTTCTCAACTAACTGTGATACAAATCCTTTTTCAATAAGTTTGAATTCAGAGAGCTAGCTAACAAGGACAGATAATGTTTTCAATAGATTAGCGGGTTTGTTTACATTTGTGAGATTAACCAATCACATTACGTTATGTGCCATCACGTGACTTTCTTTTCCGCGACATGCAAACAGGAAGCTGTGGGGATTGATGCCAAAATACCTTCTCCCCAATTCTGCCGTCGTGCAAGTGGATTTTCGAAAAATGTTAGATATTTTTCAATTTCCTGGGATATTATGACCTTGCCTAGAATTCTATCGCCTCGGATTTTTAAATTCCGCGTAGATCCAGAGAAGTCGAATCTTCAAGGCAGCCGTAAATGCTGTCAAATATTTAGGCCCAGAAAAATTTTCTCTTCGACGATCAACTTTCTCATGTCACCCAAAAGGTTGTGACACGCAAAATAACTGTTCTGCAGTTTCTCTATACCTTCACAACTTTTCTATGATCCAGCTCGTGAAGTTGTTTTGGGTCACCCAGTATACAGGCATTCAAACCTCAAAATCTTCTTCAGACTCACCCGCCAGAATAATGGTGCTAGAGCCGCAATCCTTTGGGAAAAACTCAACGGTCTATTCCCTAATTCGTTTTTTACCACGATGTACTTATTTTCCAAATATTACTTAACAAATGTTGCGTATTTTGACCAGCCCCATGATTTAAGCAAGATTAACCAGCCCATATAACATGAATAATAAATGGAGTAGGGCGTCCCCAAAATCTTGGATACAATTTTTGGTTGAATCTATTTGTATGATTATGACCTGGCTGTTGTTTGGGAATTCATTGGCTTATGTTGGTCGATCTTTAACCAGTGAAATTCTCCAGGTTATGTGTTTACTATGTTTTTATGACAGGTTGAATACAAAGAGTTGATGAGAGACTATCATAATTCAACAGCCTATCAACAGTGGTTGGAAGCAAAAGGCAGAGGTTTGTGTTACAGTATCAATGTTATTGTAGGCCTAACAGCATTTCATGTATTTCAGCAAGGGTGATATTACTAAAGACGCCTGCTGCCGTCTTGTTTTATATGTAAACAACACTATTAACTCTTTTACAAATGCAGAAAATTTAAGTACAATGCTAGAGTCCTTTCTGTGAAAATTTACCTAATTTTGACATTGCTGCAGAACAATAACAGTGCTTTTTTAAGCAATCATTTATTTTGCCTTTCATCTAGCATAAATCAGCTATCACTTGTCAAATTGACTCAAACAAGGTCTGAAACTCTAAGTTGAAACCTGAACTATACAACTGTGCAGAACCAAGACAATTAAAGATACAGCTCCTCCGCAGCAGCCACACAAACGGGGCAAAATTTTACTGGGACACCCACGATATCATATAGATACTTTAAACGCCCTGGATAATTTAATCTAAACGTATCATATTAAAGTGAATGACCTGAGATATATAGCGCTTGTCTATAAATAGGACAAAGAAACTCCTAATCCCTCTGTTGTTTTCCTTAGCATTGCTTTCATTCGCCACGAGCTGGATTATAAAATACAACAGGCTATTTATAAATCTATGAGATCTCATCTTTTAACTCAGGTTATTCACTTCAACGTACTGTATCTGTACTGTACGGTAATATACTGTACTGTATATTACCGTATCATATTACCGGGCCGTACCCTTTGTTAGTAGTAATGTAAGGGTAATGATTCATAAGAACGCTGTTCGTTTCCATTACATTCAATAATTAACTAGATATATAAATTTAGACTGCGTTCACACGATGCCGGCACATTTTGAAAACGGTGACAAATGTGACGGATAGGCCTCCCGTTCACACAAAAACGGCACATTTTTTGCCGGCAGGTTTTGAAAACGGTAGATTTTGAAAATGGAACTCTAACCGGCACATTTTGAGAACGGTATTTTCTAGCCTGCGTGCAGACTCAACTCCTCGAAAGTATAGTTTCGAGGAGTTGAGTCTGCACGCAGGCTATATTTTGCCGGTATCGCGTGAACGCTAGCTCAAATTTTCTACCGTTACATTTTTAACCATTTTCAAATGTGCCGGCATCTTGTGAACGCAGTCTAAGGCTATCAACATAAGAGCCTACTCCAGCTTAGCCCAGGACACGTACTGCGTTTATTCGGGGAAGCAGCTGATGGTACACCTGAAAATTTGGAAAAGGGGAGGTAGTTAGCCTTTTATGGAACCGAGATGCCATTCATATGCAGATATCTCGACAATGAATCGATGTTTAGTTACAAAGAGAATACTTTCCTCCTGCCTCTTTATGAATTATTGCAACTTTATTTGTTTTCTTTCGGCTTTATTTCACAACGAAACACATTGATACTTGATTCCGAAATGCAAGAACGTCAGAATTCTGCTCAGTCAAGGAAGCGACGTGTTCACTTCGATATCATCACAAAGAGGCATCCGCACAAACGTAACTTTTAAGACCAATTCTATGGTTCATTTTTTTTCGAAATTTTCGTCATTTGGTGAAAGGCACACTGTCATGGCACTGATTGGGTAAATATGAAAATTTAGAGGAACAGAATCAGGGAAGCGTCGATGATTTGCTGTACATCGAAATTCGCGAAAATGATAAAGATCTGACTCCCTTTGTTTCCGAAAGAGGGTATCTCCCAAGAGCATAAAGGATTTACTTTTTGTTCGGGATTTTATCCTCACAACTAGCTAATCATATCCACGACGGTGTGACTTTGCTGGCATATTCAGCAAATTTGATTCGTTAACATATGACTGACATTCATTAGTGAATGTACTAGTGGAAAAACCTTGTACTACCGGGTGCGCCAAAGTAAACTATGCACTTTTGGCAGGCCTCTATAAATCGTACACGAACTGATTTTGAAAATTGATGACTTAAATCTTTAGCAGAAAGTCTGAATTAGATTCTAGGATTTTTGCACATTTTTTGTTTTCAGTTTGTAGAGCTAGAAGCGAGTTTCTTAAAATTTGCGTTTTCGAAAACACTGAAAACGAGCAAAAAACGTTAATCAAATTTTCTAAAGACTCGACATGAATGGACAAAGAGAAAACTTTTTCAGGGTGATTTAGGGATATAAAAATTGATTTGTGTAAACTTCTGCACGAGTATTATTTCAACAGTTGGCCTCTCTGTTGTGAACTTATCTAGTAGTTGCAATCAAGTGCCGCCCCAAGCCGTCACAAAATCAAAAATTCATCAAGACTCCATGTTTGCAGGCCTCATGAGACTTGTCTTTTTATAGACTGACCGGAGTGGAAAGTCACGTATGAAAATGCCAGGACATGCCAAGATGAAAAGTTGTTTACTCCAAAGCTTGCACAGCAATTGTGGATGAAATATTTGCTCGTGCAAAAGACGTTCCCTGTTGAAAAGAGCAGTACTGAGAAAATGAGACATATCCCAAGGGGAAGAGAAATCTTAAGTTTCACATTGAAAAGATATTTGCACAATAAGAAAATGACACTATTCTCCAAAACTGAACATAAATACATTTCTTTTCATTTCAGCTCAAGCTGCACTCCAAGAGCAACAGGCGATGGAGAAAATGATCGGATGCCCAATTCCTGTGAGTAATTTCATTTTTTACGATCTTTGACTTTATAAGTGCCTTGAATTTAACCCAGTCCTCTGTTTTCGTTTGTCTACTGGGAGAGTCAAAAAAAGGCCCGGCGCTCGAAAAGATCCTACTCCCTGACTATCAAAGCAATAATATTGAAAAAACTGTCTTGTTTTGTTCCCGATATGTCCAATTTGGTTCAGTAATTTACCCGGCTTTAATCGACCATTCTGTTCTGTCGATATGGGAGATTTTCTGCGCAAAACCCCTTTCGAAAACCAGTAAAATGCGAATGAAAATGACAAGCAAATAATTTTATAGCATATCCCTTGTGAAATCTGAACGGAGTGACCGATTTCAGCATGGAAAAATTCTAGAAATAATTGAACTTGTTAGCTGTTCAATCAGATATTGCAATATATCATTGCTTATATATTCAGGGAGCAATAGCGTTTCAAACACCGGGCCTTTTTGACTCACCTGGTATTGTTTATCTATATTTTGCTGTGGGATTTATTTTCAGCAAGGAGTGTTTGAAGGGGCACTTGGAAAGAAAGGTAAACAAACAATGAGCCAAACAAGCCAATACCATTATTTGAATGTCAAATTCCGAAATGTGGATGTTGAAAATAAAGTCCTCAACGACCGTGACGACCCGGTGACTGAGTTCTTGCCGGTGCTACATTTCCACCAGCCCGAGTTGAAATAAAAATGGGTTGAAAGTGATCTGTTTTTCTTTTCGTTACCGCGAACCCACTTTAACGACCTGGAAACGAATAAAAACAAGTTCGCGGTAAAACTAGCGTTTCCATTGGCTCACTTAAAAAACGGATTACTTTTGACTCGTTTTTAACTCGGGCTAGTGGAAAGCCAGCCCCGGTCTTTTGGGTCGTTTGAGTTGTTCATTTAACGACCCCAGCGACTGGAACAACATAATGTGAACCGCGCTTTGATTTGGGGAAACAAAAGAAGCTTCGATTTCCCAACGGCCTTTTTTGGTGTGTGGCTTAAGCACTTTGATTAACCATCTAATCAGCCTCACTCTGAGGACACATGTTCTACAATTGCCCAAGTGCCTGTTCTAAGCGAAATATCTTTTTTTTAATCATTAGTTTTGTATTGTTTCAGAGAGATGAGCCTCGATTTCAAATACAGCAGATCGAAGATGATGACGGTAGGTTCTTTTATATTTTCATAAGTTAGGCCAAATTTCGTCGCCTTTTTGTAAAAGTACACGATAAGCAGCCTCGTTCAGGTTCAACGTGACGTCAGAACGCTCTGGCATACGGGTTAATGACGTCATAACGCTGTCGTCGAAGATTGTAATACGTAATTTCGCAGAGAAAAGGCAAGAAAACTTGGTAAAAAGTATAATAAGCCATCCATAACAATACAATCTTTCATTTTATCATCAATCATACCAACCCTGGAATTATCCTTTAAATATCTTACTGGAGTTCTACTTTTGACAATTTTTAGATCTTGGTTATTTTCTAAATCACAGCAGTTTCTTTTTATGAAGACAATTCAAGGAAACTTTTGAAAAAAGTCAAGGCTATCGTAATTTCTAAATCAATGGAGGCAAAATGGTAAAAGTTTCATGAAAACCATGGTTTGTGAAGAGATATGATATAACAGTAAGCAGTCTTCTATTGCTCTTATGGTTCCCTGGCCATTCTTCTTGATATTCGTTTCACCTCTTTGCTTTTAGATGATGATGCATTTTCAGTGAAGCACATTGCTGCTGCAAGATTTCATAGAAATCATAAACTGATAGCAGAGATATTCAATGAGCAAGCTGTTCCCGATATCAAAACAAGTAAGGCCTGCTTTTTCTTTCACGTTCGTTAAATCATACACATACGCCCAAAGCCAGAGTTGCAAAAATGCTCTGAGCAACTTAAAAGTCCTCGCAGTTAGCTCCACTCACGGAAATTGTTAACTTTCTTGTTAATGTTTTGATTTTTTTCGTTCAGTAAGTGGTTCAATAACTTTACAGCAAATTTTTTTGAATCTAGAGTTACTAAAACAGTTGAGAAATGTCGAATTTCGTTTCAACATCTATTGCGGGACTAGACCAACACTGTGCACATATTAACGTTTCTATAATATTAATATAATATATAATATTAGATATTAATGTGCCTTGATGTACTGTAGCGGAAAATTTTGCCACATTTTCTTAGTTGGCAGGTAGAAAAATCCTTACTATCCACAGTATCTCGAAATGCATTTTCTTACTTTTGCTCTTCTCCATAATCGAAGTAGTATCAAATTAGCAAGCAGCTTTCTGGCCAAACGTTGAATTAAGCGTCTACTCCCATATTTCGATGCTTCTTTATGTCTTTGGATCCAAGTTCGTAGACTACTCTAGTTATTTGAATCCGAAGAACGATCTCTTTCAGTTGTCACAAGACCAAGATTAGAGAATCTGAAGAAACAAGTCCAGTCTCTAATGCAGCATCAGGTATAACGTTTATTCACTTGTAAAGGGGCTCCATCGCTAAAACTGTAAACAAATCTGTAAACATCGCACGTGTCAATTGTTCTCCATTGTTTTCTACAGTTTGTTTGATGGCTTCACCCAAGCCACCAAAAAATACTCGTTGAAACCCCACTTATATCCAAGCAATCGTAAAAGATATGAATGTTTAGTTTTTTCCTATAAAGTACCAAGATTTATCTTCAAAATGATGCTTTCATTTTCGGAAAAACAGGTAAACATCTGTGTGATATTGCCCATCAAAAAATTTCAAAATCACCGTTTCGACCGAAATTTGGAGACGGAGCCCCTTCAAGTTGGAAAATTCAATGTGAATGCTCTTCTTTGGTATGTTATTGAATGTTAAATTCCGTGAAAGCTGATTTGGGAAGATATGTTAAAAAGAGATAAATCAGGCAATGTAGTATTGAGTATGGTGGAAAACGGAGGGCTGACAGTATTGAACGACCTTTAAAAGGCTCTCACAACCAATGTTTGATCATCATAATCAAAGACGTGCTTCATCCTAGAAATTTACTGCAGAAATCTCGTTAGGAGAAAGCAAGCACTAGTTTAAAGGATCAGAGATTGTGAAAATAATGAGAATTTCAGCTACCGTCATTTATGATTTTCATAAATCATTGGTTTCCTTCTAGCGAAAGCTCGAGCAAGAAATAGAAGAGGCTGAACAAAGGCATGGAGCAAGAAAACGAAAATTCCTTGAAAGCAGTGAAAAATTTCAACTAGAAATAAAGAAGGTACAAATTTGCTTTTTTTAAGTGTGCTAGTCATCAATTGTTATAAAGTCAAAAATGTCATCCCCAATGATACAATACTGACAGCGTTCTCACTTAGATCAGAAAATACAGAGGCAGTAGGGTGTGTTTTGAACTAGAGCCTAGGCCTTCAGGCTTGATGACGTGATTCGCCACTCTTCGTGAAATGAATTTGACATCTACTTGCCTCCAAGATCTGTTTTGTCCTCATATCTGAATCAGTATTATTGTTATAAAACTGAATAGCTATACGAAGTTGCTTAGGTTGTAATAATTTTAGCCTTCAAGAATGGTATCGTAAGTATAAGGCAAGGTACATTTCTTGGTACCTTTTCTCCGGGAAACTGTTGACTGCGAATTGATTTCGCGTCAGGCTGAAATTTGCGTCGAACAACTTCAAATTTTGGTCAAGATGAATTCTCATATACACAAAGAGAGTACTTCTTATTTCGATGAATTACCAAGCAAAAGTAACTCAGTTCACCAGAAGAATGTACAGTTGCTCCTAACCGAGGTGTACAAAACCGTAATCGATTTAAATCCAATATTTTATCGCAGACGTATTCGTTACCAAAGATGTACCATATAAGTTTCGTGGTTATAGCAACCTTGTTTTGCATTAAGGTTGGACTTGTTTGCACGTCACTGATACTATTAGGTTTATTGGCCAAAAATCATGGCAGACTCTGCCAGAAGGAAGTAAGTAGTCCCAATCACTGCATATTTTTAAAAGAAATATTAAGTCAATCAGAACGTTTGATTGCAACTGTAGATTAAGTTTTATTTTTGACCTAAATCTAGGTTTTATCGTAGTTTTATTTAGGCTTGTATATTTTGTGTACAGCTCATCGATATTGCTGTTCGCCAACTTAAAATGAATTAGTTATTACGTTATGTTATGAAGGGCTAAACTTTGGTCTTCCCAATTGCTATATAATTTGACCTTTGTTTCTCACAGCCAACAATCTCATTATCCGTACAGTTTTCAGACCTGACATTACGATATCTTGAATTTTTGCCAATTTTTGGTTATTTTTAATTAATCCTTCAGATGAAGGAAAGACGGATCTCATCCAGTTCTGTAGTGGAAGAAATCACTAACGAAGATTCAAATGAATCAACAGCAGCAACATTTGGAGAAAAGAAAGAAGCTGAAGTTAACGAAGCAGACAAAGAACTGACAGAAAGGGAATGATGGGTGAAACTATTTATCAGATACTATATAAACAATTCTACCGGGTGAGTCGAAAAAAAGAATCCCCGTTTGGAAGGCCACTGCTCCCTGAGTAGCAAAGCAATAGTATTCAAAATTGTCTTGTTTTATTGCGAATATGTTCAATTCGGTTCA
>REGL01000016.1:615060-668400 GCA_004194395.1 Aurelia aurita complex sp. Pacific | reverse complement strand
TTTTTTTTTTTTTTTTTTTTTTTTTTTTTTTTTAGGCGAAAAATAGTGGAAAAGTATCATACATCATTCATAGCAGTATTATCTTGTATTTTATCTTCAATCATACCAACCCCGGACTTGTCCTTTAAAATATAAGGATTAAAAGTATCTTTTTAACTCTATAAATAGTTTCTGAAAAAATCCGTCGAAAGTACCGGATGAATCATAAAAACATTTCCCTGTTTGAACAGCTACTGAAAATGATCAATGCCCAGTTCTGAATGATCTAAACGGCATTCTTTGTTCAGGGGCTAACTCTCATCCGTGTACTTTTTCTGATTTTTGTAGCTAATCAACAGACCATCAAAATATGGATTTTTCAAAGTCCTTTCGCTTGAGAAACTTTCAAAAAGTATAGATCCAGCGATAAAGATGTGTTTCGTTTTTTACATCGTGGGTATGAAGAGCATGCAAAGACTGTCAGTCTTATAGCTTGGTTTTCGAATTCAGCAAGGTGCAAAAAAAGGACTGCGGGACCCAGTCTTGAGAAACGTAGTTTTCTTTAAACATTATAGGAACCTCGAGTTTTTTACGAGCTTAACGCAAAAATATTATCTATCTTCTGTGAGACAGATCTCCACATGTTTCTGTCAGTCTCTAGTAGCACATCATAGCCCTATTGAAACTACTTACACAAATATCACAAACAAATATCAATAAACTTCCCAAATCGTTCCTAGATAGGGATCAAAACAAATAAGTTTATAAATACCTTATTAGCTCTAATTGCTGCATTTCTTGGTTAGCTTGAAACAGTGGTTTCCGTCGAAATAACTCACCAAGTATACAGCTGAAAGCAAAACATTAAGTCTTCTTCAGCAGTCAGCAGCTTTTGACAGATCTATATTTCAAAAATTTCCTTGTCTTTCTACTAAAATCGTTATGACGAACCTCTGCCACCCATAAATTTGTAGAATGTCATAAAGGCATCTACTAAAAAATTACAAAAAATTAACTAAATACCCCAAACCCAGAAGGGTCAAAAGTACCAACTCACAGACTAAATTTGCCAGCTTTTAAGCAAGCAAACAAGCATCACATATTGTAGGTAAAACTGGAAACACATACAACGGAATTAAGCTTGCATACCAGCCCATCATCCACCTTGCACACACTAACCAATTATTTCCTACGTTTTTGTGAAAGTACAGAAATGATTTACTTGGTACAATACAGCTAGGAAATCAACTGCATCATAAAAAAGGTTACACATACCCACAGCTCCATACATCTACAGATGGGTCATATCTTTCTTCTCCCAAAAGAAGCTCTGGAGGTCTGTACCAAAGTGTGATGACGCGATTCGTGTATGGTCTCCTGAAATTTGGAAAAATTGAAATATTAGCTAAAAAACATTGGGATCTTTAAAAAGGTGAGTGTAAAATTATATTTCATATTTCTTTTAGTTAAATGTCTTGAAAGGAATTTAGTGTACTGTGCCGTAAATCTGATATGGAAATCTTTTGATATCTTGGCTTGTTTCAAAATGGCAGCATTTATTATATTTGAAGGTGTCACATCATCAAATTTTGAAATCCGAAACCAGAAGAGCGACAGATTTTTGCTTAACATCATATTGTAGACCTTTATAAACTATGGTGTTGTTGAAAATTGTATCATTTTCTCTCAATTTGTTTTAGATTTAAAATGATTTTAATTGTTTCAAAATCGTCCATGAATTCTTTCAAAAAAACTAAAAACGCTGCCATTTTAAAAATAATTTAAATACAAACAAATTTCCATGGCAGATTTACAGGAAAGAAGGCTGTGAAAGAATTTTACACCCACTTTTTTAAAGATTTTAGCCCTGTGCTCTACAAAAATATTATTTTTGTTACAATGTTTGAAGAAGCTTAAAGCAATACAGAAACACCACTGAATTGTACACTACATTATATTCATGTTGGCATTTCAGATTCAAACATATTTCAAAGTAACAAAAAATAACTCAGACATAAGTGAAAATCAACTTGGCACTTGAGAGAAAAGCATAGCGTTGGTCAGATGCTAAACAAACGGAAGAAATTAAGAACGAGGTGCAGTACATTACAAACAAAGAATGAGCATATGTTTCAGGAGAAGTGCATCGCCAACAGGACAACCCAAAGCAATAGCAAAACAACTGGAAACACCCTTGTGCACAAGACATAAATAAGAGGTCAGCAAACAAACAAACCCTTCATTTTCCTTCTCAAATAATCTTGCAAGTCCAAAATCAGCAAGCTTCACTTCACCCCTGCAAAGGAAAAGAATGTCATAACCAAAAGGTTACTATCCTACGCTCTGTGGTCTTAGAACAGTGTATAATTGCTTAGAAATTCAAAAGAAGAAAAGGCCACAATAACTATCACATAGCAGCCCTGAAGAAGTCCTGCATGGAAGGACGAAATATTGGTAAAATATAAATTCACACACATTTGTTGTTGTTTCTTCCTCGTATTGTGATGTTTCTGCCTACAAACAAACATTTAAAGGCACACTGTCCCCTCGATAATTTGCTTCATCCAAAGAAAGCAAAGTCATTCATGCATAATTTCCATGGCCATGAAAATTACACATGAATGATCCTGCCTTCATTGAATAAAGGAAATTCACGTAAATTTGTGGAATAATCAGTGAGATCTTTATTGATTTCTTTCATTCATCAAGGGGATCGATTGCCTTTAACTTATTCTTGCGAAGAGAGTTAATGCTTCATTAGATTATGTGATTTTGACAAGAGGACACTTACTTATTGTTCATCAGTATATTTGATCCCTTGATATCTCGATGAAGAAAGTTCCTCTTGTGGCAGTAATTCAACCCTTCCATTATTTGCCTGAACATTGACTTGATGTGCTCCTCTGTAAATGTTACCAAACCAGAATCTACCAGCCCCATCAGATCATGCTCCATATATTCAAAGACAAGGTAGAAAGCACCTAAAAAGCAATTTATAGCTGTGTTAGTTGAGGCAAAGGAGGAGTTATCCTTGGATGCAGAAATTACTTATTTCACCCATTATGAACATTGGTTGCAATTCTACTTATCATTATAACAAAATTGATGACAATTTACAATATAATTTGAACCCACAAATTTGCCCCTATTGCCTCGAATGTTCCCTCTCCTCAAATAGTTGCTTGATCTAGAAAAAAGAAATACCAGTTAAGCTGCATCTGAAAAATCCTCTTTTTGCTGTATCAAAATTGGCATGGGGGTTAAGGGGGTCATAAACTGATTTTTTAGAATAGTCTAAGGGGCAACATTAGTATATTTATCTGCAAATTTTGAGCAATTTCAAGTCATGTTTAAAATGCGTAAAATAAAAAATCTTACAGTACAACACTATTTTACTGGTTGGATATCTCCAAATTACTTGCAGGACTTTTCCTACAATTATTTGCCTTTTGAGCCTGTATGTTTTCTGTATACACTCCTTTGAGACCAAAGAATAGAAAAATTTCAAACACTTTCTTCATAAAAATTGGATACACTGATGAGATAGAGCTCGATGAGTGGATTCTGAAAACAAATTTTGCTTGCAATGTTTGTTCCTCGCAATGACAAGTTCAGAATAAGTAAAATTTGAGTGCCCCCTCCCCCAACCTGTATTTGGAGAATACTTATGAATTCCTTGAGAATTGCATTGTAGAACTGGATTTAAATGTCTTACATACCCTTGTCTTTTCTGAAATCTAGGGCATTTGGTTTATCAGTGACCACTTCTTTCAAAATTACAATATTTGTATGATTCAGCTGTCTGAGGATCTTGATCTCTCTAACTGCAGTTATTGGGAAACCTTCCTTTTCTTTATCAGTTCTCACTTTCTTCAAAGCAACCATTTCACCTGCAAGATCAAACAATAACATTGTTACTTTACATCTCCCTCAAAATATTCACACTAAATAATGTTTGCTATAAAAACAATTGAAGCAAGCATGAGCAAGAAAGACGAAACAGGTCCAGGACACCACAACAATTACAACAAAAATAATCTTTGTGTAATGCAGAACTTGGATATCTTATTGACTAATAGCACTGCAACATTGGTAAAATATTTTCACCTGACACTGGTCACAGCAACATTGGTAAGATATCTTCATCTGACACTGGTGACAGCACATTGCAAGACAAGATTCACAAAAGAAGGGATGAGGATAAACTCAGTGCACCAACTTAAATTGCCAATCATATCAAAGAGATCATAAAATTCTCATTTGGACAAATACACCACCTCACAGTTTTCAAAAACTTTCTGCTCACGCAACTTGCAGCTGAGATACACAGTCTACTATGCACATGCATTTTGGGAAGAAACCTACTGTACTGCATGGCAATAATCACTTTTTCATTTTTCTTCAAAACAATTGCAAGCATACTTGAAATCACATCTATCATATTCCTTTTCCAGAACTATGAACTGGTGTATTGAAATGGCACAGAAAATCACACTGCATTATTTCAAAATTTTTGATGCAGGAATTGCAAAAGAAGATTAAGAAGGAAACTTTTGAATCTCACCAGTCAGTTTATCCTTTGCTTTGTATACCTGACCAAACGTCCCTTCTCCAGTCTGTTTCAGAATATCAAAGACATCGACACATCTTTCACCCCACTCTGGTGGACTTGCTTTCGTTGTTGACTCTGAGGAATTGACTGTGCCATCGGTGCTGGGTTTAGTGACAACCTTAGCAACATCATTACTGGCTGCACCTTTGTCTGCACCAGGCTCCACATCCTGCACACTTTTTTCAGTTCCTTCTGAAGCTTTGCTTGGAGATTTTGAAGCTGAAGAATCCAGAGAATCTTCTGATTCACTTGGACTGCTTGCTGATCCTGGTATTACTGGTGGCAGTGGCAACGGAGGAGCAGAAACAGGGGGCGGAGGCTCACTTGGCATTGGTGGTGGGGCTGGTGCAGGTGGTGGAGGGGGTGGAAGGTCTTCTTTTGGTGGCGGTGGTGGAGACGGAGGTTTGGGTGATTTTGGTGGGGGTGGGGGAGCTGTAGTGGCTGGGGCAGGGGCTTTTGGTCTTCCTGAATCTACTTCATCTTGCACTGGTGTAACAGGAGATGCCGCAAGTTCTTGTCTAATAGCCTTTGATTTAATATTCTTTGGCACTTCCTTCGTTTCATGGTGTCTGCGTTTTTCGCCATGCTTTGATTTGCTCTTTTCAACAGCAGGTTCCTCTTTGCGGGACTTTGACTCCTTACTTTTGTGTTGAGATTTTTCATGAGTTGGCTCTTTTGACTTTTTAGGAGGTGTTTGTTTTCTTTTGTGATGTGAAGAACTTTCATTTCGTTTCTTTTGTCCTTTACTATGGCGTGGAGATGGACTCCTTCTTGAATAGTCATGCCTGTTGCTATACTGGGGTGATGGTGTTCTTCGTCTCCTGTAGTCGGCACCGCCCCTGTATGGAGAATACCTTGGGGATGCTCTTTGAACAGGCGGTGACTCTTGGTAATAGGGTGAGGCATAATTTGCTCTCCTTCCTGAGTAATAATTGTCATATGATGGTGATCTCCTGTTTCTGCCAGGCGAATAGCCATAGGGCGAAAATGAGTGCTTCCTTGCATGGGGTGAATATTCATATGGTGATCGTCGCATATGTGTATTGCCATATCTCTGTGGTGATCTGCCCCTGTGAGGAGACCTTCTTGGGCTGCCTGGGCTCTTGTATGGATGCTGCGAGGGGTATTTTCGTTTTCTGCTGCCCTTATGAAACAGTTCAGGTGATGGTGATCGGTCCCATCCTGGACCACTTGGGGACCTTCCTCTGAGGGGAGAATTTCCTCTCCATCCTTCATCATATCTCGGTTCAGCGTACTCTGGAATCGGCGAATTAAAGCCTTTCGCTTTCGAGTGGCTCTTTCCTTTATCCCTTTGCGATTTTGACTTCTTAGAATGACGAGCAACGTCGTGGTTTGGCGATCGGGGTGAGCCAGCGAAATTCTCAGGAACAACAATGTGGCTCTTCTTCTTTTCAGACTTTTCGTATCTGTGATCATCTCTCACGTCGTACTTACTTTTCTTTAGTTGAAAATCCGAGCTTGGATCCTTTTGCTTTTTTATCTTATCCTTCTTCTTCGATTTCTTTTCGACTAAATGATTTTTAAGTGGTTCAACAGGAGCCTGAATTTCAGCGGCGCTGACTTCCGATATTTCACCCGGTGAAAGCTCCCCAGATGATAAACTCTCATAAACTTGCAACTGCTTGATGCCACTGCTCGCCTTCACACTCTTCTGCTTGTCTACCTTGCTTGATTTCGATGTTTTCTTGTGCTTTTTCTTGTGTGCAGACTTCTTTGCCTTGGCTGGTTTCTTTGAAATTTTATGGTGGCCTTCGGTACTAGGCATCTTATTTTGGTTAGCATCCTCGAAATAAGAGTTCCTCTTGGAAAAATTTCATGCTATGCTGATAAAACAGATTTTAAAGCTTTGATTCGAAGTAAATGCAACTGGGTAAAGTTTAATGTTGCAGTGATTGACGGAGATTCAAATCAACAAAATTTTGCACAAAACTCTTGCAAATCTGCGCCATATTGGCACTTCGCCTGCTCAGAGTAAGTCCTCGCAGCGCAGAATCAAAACAAGGCTGCGCATGACATCCGCTGACAAGAATCGTGGGCAAATAACGTGCAGAGAGTTTTTACATTTTCACAAAAAATGGTCTATTTCCCGGTTTTATTTTCACATAAAGCATTTTAAATGAGGACAAAGATAAGCTTGGAGTGCTACAAAGATCTTCACTGGTTCTTTTCATGAAAAACGACGGATAATTTCATGCAAAATTTTTTGAATGACGTCATGTCAGTGGAGTTTACTACGAAGGAGATAGCCTCATCGAGAAAGCCATATTGAGGCTGAAATAAGATGGTTTACAAAATGGAGGACGCGGATTTCATGGAAGATAGTGAAATAGCGGCAGCTATTGCGGATCGAGAGCTCAACCGACTCAAGAATGCACATTCTAACGTAAGTCTATTTTTCACATGGTTTTTTGTCACATGATTAGTCGGCCCTTAAATTTGTGAGTTGAGATATGTGCTACTGCTGCTCTCTGCTGTGCTTTGTGCTGTGGTGTGTGTCGGAAAGAAAAAAAGAACTGAATGAAAGGTTGGTATTGAATTAATAATTATTAGGCCAAAAAACAAATCCGAGTTGGCTGGTTTTAATAATACCGTAAATACAGAATAATAAAGGGATCCAAGAATGACACGTGATGTGCATAGATTGCCTCCATAGTCATACATAACAAGACTGGGTTGTAGGATCAATGATGTGATAATACGTCGATAGTGCCCATGCCGTTTTTATCTTTGATATCCTACCATAAATACTGCATCCTTTATTGTTGCATGACGCACTGTTCTGCACACATTTTTTGTAAAATAGACAAAATACATTGCTTATTAAACAACAAAACGGGAGTCAAACAAGCACAAACTGAGTATATAAGGTTTCTAATTCATGCATTGTTAGAATCACAGTGTCAGTGAAATCAAAAATTCTTTGAGAATTAATCCCCCATACATATCAAATCTTCCAAGCAGGTCCACAACAATTTGCATGGAATTTAACATTTGTTATTTTTATTTTTAGTCAGGATATCGAGAAGGGATAACTGATGGTCAAGAAAGTGCTCTGCAAAAGGGCTTTAATGATGGATTTCGAGATGCTGGTAATATGTACATGATGACTTCCAAGCTAAGAGGTGCATTGAGGTATTAAAGACTGTTTTCCACAGGGCCTACTGGGGCAAAATGGGTAAAATTGGACTAAATTGGATAAGGCAAAAATGTGACTAAATTTTGGAAAATCAGTCAGAATAACCCTCCTTAGGGCATTAAATGTTGATTGAACACTCCATGAGCTGCTATTTTTTGGCAATCAACATTGCCAATTTTTTTACCCCCAGCCTTCTCAATTTACCCCTGTAGATCCTATCAAGTTGGCTATTTTTACGGATCGATTGCAGGTTTTCCCTTCACCAAACAAGGAAAACATCAGGATATCTGGAACCAGCCCTGAATATAACAGGGCTGCTACCTTCATCTTCTATCATTAAGTGTGTGTTAGAATTGCATTGAGTACTAGAACCATTTGCCAAATATCTTGGTTTGATACTGGTCACAACAAACTTTCAGCTATAAGATACAATAGAGAAGAAGCAAAGAATATCTCAATATAGCACAAAAATGCAATCAGCTAGTGAGAGAGTCCACTATTGACAAACAATGATTTTGGTAGGCTCTCTGATTGACTGATTTCATATCAATGCATTGTTTTTATTCGTATTTCTTCTTTTTCATGACTGATTTCATGACAAATGACCAGAGTCAGATGGAAATCTTTGGTAAATAGTTCCTCATTAATCAATGCAATTTTAAAAGTCATGCACAGTACCACACAAGTAACAAATTTTCATCTGTTTTAGTGCTATGCTGGTTTATTTCAAAGTGACTAAAAGGGTGACAACAGAGAAGTTGATTGAAGATTTAGAGACACTTCTTGAAGAACTGAGGCAGTTGGAAGCTTGTGAACCAGAGATCATCAAAGATCACTTCAATGAGGTATTGGATTCTCAGCAAAACAAACTGAAGCAAAAGAAAAAGGTAAACGTTGAGGATATTCAAGATGTAGAAATGCTACTTGACAGTTTCAATCTGACTGATAGCAAAACGGCTAGTGAAAGCCAAACTGTGACCAAATGTCATGGTGATGAAAAATCAGTTGGTTGTTGTTCAGAAGAATCTTGTGAGAAAGAAAGCCAGTCCAATGATTGCAGTTGCCATTGTGAAGCAAAACAGAGTATAAAACAAACAGAACGTTCTAAAATAAAGTTAAAAAATTGTGTAGACATTGATCAAGGATGGGGCAAGATTGAAACATTATTGAAGGGGCATAATATTCCTCAAAGTTTTATCAACCAATTAGGGAATAGCATCACAGGGATTGATAAATAGTTTTATTTTATTTTTAAGATATTAATTTGTTGGTATTACAGTAGATTGTTTTGAAATTGGTTGGAGATTATTTTGTTCATTCGCATGAAATTTATAAGAACGACAAATACGAGAATTATAACATGAGGAATAACAAATTGCGTATATACCCAGTAGCTGTGGTCAGACTTTGAAATATATACATTTAAACTAAATGATGATTTTCATCCAAAGCAAAACCTGATTAATTTCAGTCAGTGGTCTATGGTTTAGCGTTAAGCTGTGAAATTTGTAACTTTCAACACAGATGATAGTAATTGCAAGTAAGGTATATTATATTATAATTTTCAAACTTGGTACTGTAGTATATACTAAATAATAGGTACTAGGAGAAAAATGGACGCAAAATACAGACAGGTTTTTCAGCAAACTGAGGCCTTTCAAACTTATGTTATCATCAGAATGTGACTAACTGTGATTTTTAATTTGTAATTTTTACGTTGATTATCAAAAGGCTCTCATCAGTCGTATTTCTTATTGTCCTAAGCAGTATTTACGCACTTCTTTCCATTCTTTTTTGGTTGAATCTTGTACATGTTAGTGACAACCGGTAATTTGACCAAACAGATACACGACAAGGAGTTCAGCATGCAAGGGCTTCAAAATGGAAGCTTCTCGTNCTTGGTACTGTAGTATATACTAAATATTAGGTACTAGGAGAAAAATAGAATTGTAATTTTTACGTTGATTATCAAAAGGTTTCCATCAGTCGTATTTCTTATTGTTCTAAGCAGTATTTACGCACTTCTTTCCATCCTTTTTTGGTTGAATCTTGTACATGTTAATGACAACCGGTAATTTGACCAAACAGATACACGACAAGGAGTTCAGCATGCAAGGGCTTCAAAATGGAAGCTTTCTCGTACGCAAGTTTAATTTGTGCTACACATCCTTGCTGTTATAGTTAGTAAGTCCTTCTAAAGTCTCATTCAGCTCTTTGACGAATATTCTGTCAGATTCCTCAAACGTTCTTATCATGTTGTCTATTTCATCCCAATGATCGTCCAGTTTATGAGCTTTCTCTCGCATCACAGCAAACCATAATCTCAAATTGTTCTCATCGTTCACCTGTGACTGATCAGCGTTGAAGCTTTGAAAGTCTTTTTCATTGCCGCACTGCTCTTGGTGACTTTCTGTTGATAGTTCAAAGTTAATTTTTCTCACGTTGCTAACTTCAATTGCTTCTTTATAGTAAGGTGAATATTGCTCTTGATCAAATTTTGTTTCATCCAGTGAAGTTACTCCACTGTCATTGTCATCAATGTAAACATCGGCATCTTGTTCTGTTGCTTTCGAATTTAAGTTTTGTTGGTCTTTTGATGAATCTAAATCGAAAATGAGATATGGCAGTGAAGGAAAGTATCTAAAAAATGTCTCATTAAGTGTTAAAACATTAAATCTTTTCGATGGATCTGGACTCTATTCGTTGCAGCATGGAACAATCAATTTCAATACATTTATCGTGAGTGGGCTACCACAATTGGAGAATTGAAATGTGCCCCTGCCTGGGAACGAACTGTCTTCGTGTCAAAAGTTTCTCCAACACTCCACTCCACTGTTGGAGAAACTTTTGACACGAAGACCCCGGGTTCGATCCCGGGCAGGGGCACATTTTAATTCTCCAACTGTGGTAGCCCACTCACGATAAATATATTTCACCATGTCAGCTGGTGCCGGATGATTCATTTTATTTTTATTATTATTTATTTTAATACATGTATAAATTAGAGCTTTATTCTATCATGCATTGTACTTTCATTGCAATTGGTAAAATATATCTTACAATATCTTTGAAGATTTTTCAATTATAATCTAGGTTTGCTGGCAGACTCGAAAAACGTTACTGGTGAAGAAGTACCAAAGCAAACAAAATTCTGATGTATCTTTTCCAATTTTTTGGCTGAACAGAATTGAGCATAATTTTTGTTCTGCAGTGCTCGATTTTTCAAAATGCTCCACTCAGCTAGCCTCAAAAAACCCAAAACAAGTTAAAAAGTCTCGAGAATTCGAAATCGTGGACACTTCTTTACCAGGTGCATTCAAGCTGACTACTTCTTTTTGTTCATCATCCATATCATGTTTGCAAAAATTCGTTGAAAATCACATATATTCACTGAGAGAATATTCTTCAAACTAAAAGTAATGTTTAGCAGAGGAGGAGACTTAAAAGTTGTCTGAATGCTACTTCTTATAACTACTTTCTGCATGTTTGCTTTCGTGTGAGGCCTTACTAAAATCAGCTATTCAAAAATCATCCAAACCAAAAGGTTCTTTTGCTTACACATTTCATGCTCGTTTTTGAAATCTTCCACCAGTCTATTATATATCGATCCTTCGGTGCTTTCTTGTCGCTAGCCAATATCCATTTCTTTCCTTGTATATCTTTGTCGTAGCTTTTCGTGGCTCATTTGCAAAAGCCTCTTTCTAACTTTCTCAATAAAAAATTCAACTAATGCATAGCAGTGTTGCCCTCTCCACGAGAGTCATGGTAATGTGTTTGCGAATTGTTCTGGTAGCCTTCAACAATAACGGCAAACGATGAGTTGATAGATGGCATGGTTCTCTGGGAGTCTGTCACGAACTTTCTGCTACATATATACTCAGCTTTAGAAACCTGTTTAGGATTGAATTAACGCAGGTTTATCCATTCACTTGTCTTTGCATTCAGCATGCTATAGCAGGTTGTTTGTTTCGTTCAATTATTGCTCCTCTGCGTGGCAGAATGATGAAATGTTCTTCGACGTAAGTCTGCCTTGCTTGAGCTGGCCATTCGTCACATCTTTTGATGCAATTTTGAAAGGAAACAGACTTTTCCTGGCAGGTAAGCAAAAGTTTGATTCTCATCAGACAAAAATATAAACTTGACGTGAGACACTCGTTTTCGTCAATTGTGAAGACAATCTAAGCTTATAACGCTCTTTTCAGGAAATAACATTTTAGCAAGCAAATACTAGGTGCTATCTCTCTCTACATGCAGTAAAAAAATGACAGTCCTAACTAAAGTACTTCCAAGATTTACAGTAAAAAAATGACAGTCCTTACTAAAGTACTCCCAAATTTCATGCAGACCAAGAATGAGAATTGCTTGAAGCTAAAAGTTCCTTTATGTACAGTCTATTCACTCACCTCATGGACAATTCTCAGGTCTGATTATCTATCATTTATCGTGCGGGAATGGNAAACTTGACGTGAGACACTCGTTTTAGTCAATTGCGAAGACAATCTAAGCTTATAACGCTCTTTTCAGGAAATAACATTTTAGCAAGCAAATACCAAGAAATACCAGGTGCTATCTCTCTCTACATGCAGTAAAAAAATGACAGTCCTAACTAAAGTACTTCCAAGATTTACAGTAAAAAAATGACAGTCCTTACTAAAGTACTCCCAAATTTCATGCAGACCAAGAATGAGAATTGCTTGAAGCTAAAAGTTCCTTTATGTACAGTCTATTCACTCACCTCATGGACAATTCTCAGGTCTGATTATCTATCATTTATCGTGCGGGAATGGTGCAACTGTTGGCCTCATTTCATTCAAACTTAGAAAAAAGAAGTTTTTAAGGCAAATTCTGCATTCACAATGTTGGGGTATCCGCGCACCCATGTAGTTATAAAACTTATGACAAGGAGTGTAAGGGCAGGATTGTTGAATTGCAGGATAGTCGGATTGTGAGATTGTAGGATTGTGAGATTGTTGTCTAAGCAGGATTATATCGAAGCAGGACGGGTATAAGATAGTCGAATACAGCGTTATTGTGAAAGAATTAGAATGGAAGATTGTTGAGTTATCGAGAACGTGTATGGAAGCAGCAGATTGATTATTAGTCGAAGTTTGGGTTTTTATGAAGATAAAATAATGCAAAACGTCAAACGGTGTGATTTCCTTGAGTTCTCCACTGTAAAGACATCTGGTAGAATTAGCAATTGGCAGAGCCTGAGCAAGTTCTCCAACACACAATGCTCCTTTGGGATCTAAAGGAAAGCTCAAAATGGGGACTGGGTGTCCCAGAAAAAATTATACAGATCTGGTTTTGAGTCCTACGATGTGAATTTAGATTTTAATTAATAACTTATCAGTTTCCAAATGTTCCTCGATAGTTCACTTGAACAATAGATATATCGTTTGTTGATATGGGTGCTTGAGTGTTGAAATATTGATGTTTAAAATGCAAAGTTGCTGTCACCTCCAAACCAGAGCTTTGGCGTTTCGGGCTAGCAAATTCTTGAACCATAATCAATAGATCAACAATATCCTTGATAAAATTTGAATAGACCTTAAATCATGTTATATTCTATAAAAATATGTTCGTTGCGTGTGGTACTATGTAATTGAACAGTAATATAATAAATAAATGATTTAAGTACCAAAAATAGCTTAGATGTTAAAAACACGACGGTTCGAGCATATACTCGTTATCAAGTCAACGAGTTATCAGGTTAACGAGTTACCAAGCCATACTCGTTATCGAGTTGACTTGATAACGAGTATATGCTCGAAACGTCGTGTTTTTAACATCTAAGCTATTTTTGGTACTTAAATCATTTATGTATTATATTACTGTTCGTGTTATCTTCTGTTTGATACAAATCACACTTTGCACCATTTTTGAATTTTCTTCAATGTTAGCTTTTAATCTCGATGGCCAAAAGGCCAAAGCTGTGGTTTGAACGTGGAGGCAAATTTGAATTTGCAAGATTCAGCTCTCAAAGCACCAGCATCAACAGATGAGGTATCTGTGTTCAAGTTCATTATCGAGGAGCCCTTTTAATTAATTAGTCATTGATTAGAAATAAAATTTCATTGCTGGGCCTAATCAAATCTGTATAGTTTATCTGGGACACCAGGTACAAAAACAGTGTCCCAGACATGAAAGACGAGGAAAAAGTAGCGCTGTGGTTAATGAACCAAGTTTCTATGAATTGAGTGAGCAGACTGTAACTTCTATTCTTTTTGGAGCACAGTCCGAAAGTTCACTTGATTGACAATGATGACCCATCTTATGTCAACTAGGGGAAACTCGCCTGTTGTCCTGAAATGCTCGGAAAAGTATGAAGCGGTGACAGGGTCAAAAATATTCCGTCATTGAAACCCTGCTTCGTCGTCAAGTATTCATCCGTCGTGNCTTTGGCGTTTCGGGCTAGCAAATTCTTGAACCATAATCAATAGATCAACAATATCCTTGATAAAATTTGAATAGACCTTAAATCATGTTATATTCTATAAAAATATGTTCGTTGCGTGTGGTACTATGTAATTGAACAGTAATATAATAAATAAATGATTTAAGTACCAAAAATAGCTTAGATGTTAAAAACACGACGGTTCGAGCATATACTCGTTATCAAGTCAACGAGTTATCAGGTTAACGAGTTACCAAGCCATACTCGTTATCGAGTTGACTTGATAACGAGTATATGCTCGAAACGTCGTGTTTTTAACATCTAAGCTATTTTTGGTACTTAAATCATTTATGTATTATATTACTGTTCGTGTTATCTTCTGTTTGATACAAATCACACTTTGCACCATTTTTGAATTTTCTTCAATGTTAGCTTTTAATCTCGATGGCCAAAAGGCCAAAGCTGTGGTTTGAACGTGGAGGCAAATTTGAATTTGCAAGATTCAGCTCTCAAAGCACCAGCATCAACAGATGAGGTATCTGTGTTCAAGTTCATTATCGAGGAGCCCTTTTAATTAATTAGTCATTGATTAGAAATAAAATTTCATTGCTGGGCCTAATCAAATCTGTATAGTTTATCTGGGACACCAGGTGCAAAAACAGTGTCCACAGGGATCCCCCATACATGAAAGACGAGGAAAAAGTAGCGCTGTGGTTAATGAACCAAGTTTCTATGAATTGAGTGAGCAGACTGTAACTTCTATTCTTTTTGGAGCACAGTCCGAAAGTTCACTTGATTGACAATGATGACCCATCTTATGTCAACTAGGGGAAACTCGCCTGTTGTCCTGAAATGCTCGGAAAAGCTTGTGAATGAGAATCATAGCCAGTCTTTAGTGCTTTTCAGTTTCGTGGTTTCTTTTATTTCAAAAAGTTGAAAGTAAGTTGTCACATTTATGAATTTGGTATTTGAATAGTTTTGGTAAATATAAAAGTTGGCCCGTGATGATAAAACAAGTCTTTTGATGATAACTTGTTAATTAAAGGAAGTATGTTAATCAAAGCCGTAAACTTCATAAACCTAGTATTCCCTTTGAAGCGCAGTCCGAAAGTTCGTTTTGATTGACAATGATGATCAATGTTGTTTCAATAACATTTTCAATTTAAAGTAATTGCTGGAAGCTTTTAATTGAAGTACAACCAAAAGCTATGTAGAGTAAAACTTTGTTTGGCCATAGAACTACGTTTATTTTCCAAAATAAAATGCAAACTAGATATCATTCGAAAGAGCTTAGCGAGCGGAACTTGACTCTTGCAAGCATTGTAAAATGTTGTTTACGTAATGTTGTTTTTGTCCCTTTGGAATTTTAGGAAGTTTTTTGCTTCACAAATTTTTCAAACCTCCTATACATCATTCGAAAGTGCAGGTCTTGGCAAACAGTAATATGAAGTTAGATCTTGCACTAGTTTAACAGTCGCCTGTCACCAAATGCATCATGGTTAGTTTTTTGCTCCTATACTTCCTTAGAATTTGACAGAAATAACCTCTACCTGGGGCTACTCTGGAGCTCACTGACTATTTCATAAGGAAAGACTTTTACCGTACACGTATCTTTTTTTATAAGAAACTGGCCATAAGAAACTCAACTCTCAGATCGCCAAAAAATTAAGAAACTCCAGTACTGGGAAAATGTAAGTTAAGAAACATTTATTTTGATGAAGTAAATCCTTCATATATTTTGACATTACTTTCACTTTTTTCCTGTATCATGTTACTCATAAGGTACTTGAGTAATGTCCAAACATTGGAAAGGCTTAAAGTTAGTTGACGGAGCTAAAGCCAACGGCTTTCTAAAAATAACTTCAATTCAACTCAATTGAAATGAATTGACCAATCAGCGATTGCCTTTCGTCACGCCACTGAATTGAGGAAGAGGGGAAACCCCTGGATGGAAAGCGCACAAGGCTGTACAACTACAAACAATACAACAAAATAATATCATCTTCTGTCATCACACTTGCCCTCTTTTAGTGGAACTTTCTTGCATACGAATATCTTCCAGCATGTGAACATATCCATCTTCCAGATTTTCAAATTTTGTCATGCACGGACTGAGTTTCGGGGGACGATCGACCTAGGCGCCTAACTCAACTGTTTCCAAAATCCATTCTGTTAGTGCTTGTTAGTGTTGTCTCTGCTGAAGTCTCGAAGCCTAATAACAACTGGATATCGTCGTGCTCATCCAACAACTCCTCTTCCTTTTCCCCGTACCCCAAAAACAAAGTGTGCAACTTTCCAGCTCGTTGAGTTCGCTTCGCTACTGTTTCTTGCAGGAGAGCACAACTCTGAATCCGTTAGCCATTTGGAATTTGTTTGTTCTCGAGAAAACCTGATCACGTGAAAGTGGTGATCACCACAAGAGTTCTCAATTTTCATTGGCTAAGAAACAAGATCTATTTTTAGCATGCCCAGCTCCCTGCATATGCAGGCCTGGAGGTGGCTATTTATCTCCGTCAACTAACTTTAAAAAACCTTGCTTTGAAATGTTCACGAGGGCACAGGTAGTGAACATAAAGATTGTTACGGAACCTCTAAGGAACTCGTATGAAACTCTGAGTACTCAAAATATGATAATTTTAAGAAAGTGTCAGTACTGGCCCAAATTCTTAGTTTCTTATTTAAAAAAATACGTGTATTCGTTGCAGATTCCTAATCAGAAGGCATCACAGTTTCATGGAATGCAAAATTTGTTTTGCAAGAAAAACAAACAAAAAATTTCAAATAATTCCCAAGGGATTGATCTCCCCAAGTCAACAAAATTTTATAATGCTTGAAAGATTCAAATTCCGTTCTCAAATATGTTTAAACGATACCGAGAATGCAGTGTTTTGCAATATAATGATAGTTCTATGACCAAAAACCATTTTACTCGACATAGTTTTTGGCTGTACTTTGGTTTTAATTGCTATGCAGGTTGCTTTCAATTTTCAAAAATCTCCTGGAGAAGCAAACGTCATGAATATTAATGATATTTTACTTGATTGGGAATCGGCGTATTATTGTGGTTTCTCGTATTATTCATATAGCAAAAATCAGTCATTGGTGTCTTTAAATGTTATTGGTGATCTCTTTAGATACCATAGAGACACTGGTGTTCAACTGGGAAGGTATGTTGAACTTCTGTTGTTTTGAACTTGAAAGATGAGCATTCTTTTTTTTTTTACTGTGATAGAAATTTTAGATATTCTGAAAAGAATCAGAATCGAACGATGTTTTGCTACATTTTGAAGAATTTTTGAAAGGCTCTTTTGAAGAATAGCTAAAAGGTTTACTTGCATAACTTGCTGCTGTTTAGGAGATTTCATGGTGCTGAAAGTTAATCAATTCAGCCGGGTCTCCAAAGAATTACAGTAAACAAATCTGAATAAACAGCCGATAAAAGCACTAAACTACCGGCTCTTGGATGATCAATATTTTGCTAACTTTATTTTGAATATGAAGTGCCGAACATTTCGCTTGAATATCCAGAAAAATTTAGCCGATAGTCGGCTGTTATTCGCTAATAAGCCGAGTTAGCCTGCCAAATGATTGATTTCCAATATATCCGATTACTTGAATTGCAGATGATTTTACATTAGGTAGAATTCGGCTGAAAAATAACCGATCACTTCGGGCGATCCCTAGGGGCTGTACAACCCATCCTCTCTGCGTGGTCATGGGTGTCATCCATGGTATTTAGGCTAAACACAACATAACTAATGGCGATTTTGCACAGAGATAGTAATCCAAACTATCTGCGACAATCTTGGTCACCGAAGCTTTGGTGGAGGATTTGTTCTACTTTTCTAACGCCGAATTTTTAAAGTTTTAATGGATCTCAATAGTTCCATCACATTTCATAGACATAGACAAGAAAACACTGCAATGAAACTTAAGTAGAAGCTCGGATGAAACTGGCCGCCATTAAAAACCCAAGGCTTTATGCACTTGTGCGGGCTCCCCCGTACTTTCCGATTGCTTACAAAAATCTTGTACAGCCCTGAAAGTTTGAACTTATATCACTAAACATTGCGCTTAAATCAATGCTTGAACTTGGTTACCCTGGGTACCAGAGCCTCAAAATTGTTTTCATTTTTTATGTGGGCTCGGGTACCCACGATAGAACTTAGTAGAATCAAATCGGACGTTTATTAACGAACTTTTACTTTGCAATTACAAATATACTTCCTTAGATAGTAAAAGCATTTGGTTCACTGTCAGAACTTTTGCTATTTTGTTGAATCATTGTATCCTGGATACCACCTAGCATCGAGTCCTGCGTGTTGTTTCTTGTGAAACACCAGGTGAATGGCAGCAGAAAGCTCCGAAGCAGCTTCAAAGATGCGCAATTTTGTTGTTTTGGTGTAAATAGGTGAAAGCTGCTCACCAGAGAAATTTCTTGGAAGCATGAAATTTTGGTCTTCGTGCGAAACAGCAGGAAACACTTATTGTCCATTGACTGAAAGTTTATCTGGACCTCCAGAATTATTTGCGCAAAAATCGCGAGAAAACCCTGGTGGCAGGAAGCAAATCTTTATAAATATTTTAAGATGTTAACTTTAGAGTGTACAGTTGTCTTAAAGGCTATTGAAATTTTGATGAGAAATTTTAAACATTTGCTCAGCTTATCAAGCATGCTGTTGAATTGAGGAAGCCATTGGCATGATTTTTAACAGCCACGCTGAAATTTCAGGCTGTCTGAAAATAAATTTGGCCTAAGCATAGCCCAAGCAGAGCCTAAGCAGAGCCCAAGCAGAGCATAAGCAGAGCCTAGGCAGAACCCAAGCAGAGCCTAAGTAGAAAAACCATGGATCTAACTTTTCAATGAAAAGAAATGCGCTGTAATTCCGAATATTCATTTCATTTCATTTATCAATATTTATACACGAAAAAACCTTTCAGCGTAATTTACAAATTATTTCAAAGAAAAAATTTAAAGAAAAATTTGTAAATGATTTAAATATGCTGCTCTACCAAGGGGTCGTGTATGGGTCTTGTAGGTTCAAAAGATACTTTTTTAAGACCTGTTTTAAAACGAGCGATTGATTCTTGTTCTCGAATGTTGTCCGGGATATCATTCCAATTTTTGACACCAGAGAAGTTGAAACTTCGCTTTGCATATTCTAACCTAACTTTGGGAATTTGCAGATCTCCATGATTTCTGGTTCTATGCTCTGAAATCATGGATCTTTCAGTGAACTTATGGCGAAGATTTTCGGGACAAAGGTTATGCAGTCAAGATATCAAAGGTTATACAGTCAATATAGTCAAGATATCAAAAATTGCCAATAAGCGACAGTAGAAATGTACCTGAAGTTACTTCCAACGCTTCAAAATCAAAAGAAATATGCAATAACTATTTGCATAATCCATTTTAAAGATTTGACTCCCGCAGAAATCTGAAAATGGGTCTTTTCATCCAGAAAATGTTTACCAGAAGCTTAAAGGGGCTGGGTCACGTAACCGTAAACAAATCTGTTATCTCTATAATCTATATTGTTGCCCACACGTGGCCATTGTGTTCTGCACAGATTTTGGTGGATGGGGTGAATCCACAATAAAGTTACTACCAAAAATCCACCAATATCTTTGCAATCTTACAACATATGGTTGTTTTGTTTGTTTCTCTTTGAAGTTCAAGAGTTCATCTTCAAAATAGCACTTTCATTTTAAGAAAAATAGTGGAAAATCTGTCTGATATGGCCTGTCAAAAAAACTGCAAAATCGTCGTTTCGAAAGAAGTTTGTTTACTTTACGTGACCCAGCCCCTTTAAAGTGAACTCTCAGATGCCGAAGCCTATAAATAGCCTTTTGTATTTAACGACCCAACGCGTGCCCAAAAAAACATAGAAGAAAAAATAGCATGTTTAGGTTTCCTTCGTCCTATTTATAGAGCGTGCCACTGCCATATCTAGCTCAGATCATTCATTCACTTTACAACTTTCTGACCTTCCTACTATCCTCGCCAGAACCCTTGTCACAAAACGGGAAAGGTAGATCTGAAGAGCATATATCCCCCTTTACCCGCCAAGTCAGTGTTGCTGATTTCTCTAGCTTGGAAAATACCATGCAGCAAATGTCCTGAGTGAAGACAAACAACATTGACTTGGGGGGAAGGGAGGGGTATTACGAGATATTTCCGCTGGGGTGGTAGGCACTGTGATTATTTATCGAAAAATGCTGAAAACTTAGTTTATGACAAGAGGTTTTGGCGAGGATTGTAGGTACTAATTTCTTGTCAATTCATTTCCTTACACAACGAACCTACCCAACACCCAATCTAAGAAGGCTGTTTCTTTGTTACCAAGAAACAATGAATGAATGAATGGTTACCTGCCCGTCGATTAGTTCTCAAAGCAAACTTTCACTAAACAACGGCTCTTTTACGCATTTACGCACAGCGTACAGTCACTCGTTTGACAGTGAAAACAGGCTGCTTTTAAAAGCTCGTCATTGAATATCTCAAATTGGTTACAAAAATCCATGATTTGATGCTGCAAAATAAAACTCAAGATAAAGTATAGTATGTTGTTATTCTTTTAAAAATTATGCTTTTAAAGAAATTAGTCCTTTGGTTGGAAAAATTATTTACGGAGACCTGTACTTCGTTTGAGAGTAATTAAACAATCTGTATTCAGCAAACTATAAGATATCACTTTATTGGAATTAATCTACTTTTGAAATCGTTGGTTTATGACTTTTAAGGCTCGTTCATATATCTACCGTAGAAGATCTAGTTTTAATATCTTCAATGTTGAGACTGATATAGATTATATTAAGTATGTACAGCTTAGCGAACTATTTATGATATATTTCTTCCTTTAGGGAGCGGTAATTTTTATCCTGGGGACCAGGGCGGAGGATAATTTCACAAAATTAGCAAAAATTTGGTACCCCACCTGAAATCTGAATTATGGAAAATGTTGCTGTACCCCATCATCTTTCGGCAAAATGGTTTGGTACCCCATCTAGACCTCTTTGAGTATTAGACGTATATATGGACAAATACCCAGTTGTTTAAGGCGATTTTCATACAGTCAAGTGATTCATCATCTCCAGATGTTTCTTGCACATGATGATTGATCACTTCTTATAGAATATTTCAAGAAAATTCGTTTCATACCCCATAAAATTATCTTGATATTTTCGTACCGCCACCTCCGCCCTGGTACCCAGGTTTCAAAATGACCGCTCCCTTATTGGAGAATGACTTGACCTTAAATCCCGAAACGCTTCTCATGGAAGGATCAGTTGACAATCGTACCTCAAAAACGCTTAACATTGAGAAACAACGCTAGCCCCAGCTTGCTGCACAGTGCCACGCTAAAAGGGCTTGCTTGGGCTGCCTTTGAGCGATGCGAAAATGACAACTAACTCGCACCAATCTTTGATTTACCTTTTCATTATTTCAGTACCGCAATTTTATGTATTAATGTTTTAATAAACCAATTTTGATTAGTTTCATATAAAGTGGAGGATCCTTCTCATATTACATTTGCTAAAATGTTTAATGAATTTGCACACCTTTTTCTCAGTGAAAGATAGCTTTGATAGTTTCCCAATTAATTGTCTTTAATGTGCTACAATTTTCTTTTACAAATGAAGCATTTTCGTAAAGACTATATNCGCTAGCCCCAGCTTGCTGCACAGTGTCACGCTAAAGGGGCTTGCTTGAGATGCCTTCTTGGAGCGGCGCGAAGATGGCAAATAACTCACACCTACCTTCGATTTACCTTTTCATCATTTCATTATTTTAGTACCGCAATTTATTTATAAATGTTTTAATAAACCAATTTTGATTAGTTTCATGTAAAGTGGAGGATCCTTCTCATATTACATTTGCTAAAATGTTAATGAAATTTGCACACCTTTTTCTTAGTGAAAAATAGCTTTGATAGTTTCCCAATTAATTGTCGTGAATGTGCTACAATTATCTTTTACAAATGGAGCATTTTCGTAAAAGACTATATAAATAATACTTTTGGAAACCACTTCCTTCAAACTCTGTTTTGTCATATGAAATTAAAATGCAGAAAAAATCGTGATTTAGGATCTATATCTGCTATGTAGGCCTAGTTGCAGAAAGAGAAATAATTTTGCTTTGTTAAAATAGAAATTTTACCTTTGTTATGAGAAGTAATTTTGTAAGTATCATTTATACTTGTGAAAGACATTCAGCAACAATAGAATTGAAATATAAGATACTTATAAACATACAACAACAGATCACCTGCTGCAACTAAAATGTTCTTCCTACTTAAATTGATTATTTGTTGTTTAAGAAGCGTCTCTTTCAAGAACTAACATTATCGAAAGCCACTCCTCATTTTTTTAGTTGATTCAATGCAGTCCTGTATGCTAAAGACCCCGTTTGAAAGATACGCAACTTTATCATTGCTTGTCCTCTGTCCATCCAAAGCTGTCCCTCTACATAAAAACAGATAAAAATATAAATACTTTCAAGTGGAACTAAAAACTAACGTTGCCCTAGTACCTTGTGTTTTTTAATGTGGAATAATGGATTTTAACATGGGCTGATCAACAAGGGCAGATTTTGTGAGACAATAGCACGAGTTGGTTTTGATTGACACCGCAATTCAAAGCGATTAGCGATCGTAGACAAAGGAAATTCCCTCAGCCAGTGATTCAAAACAATCAAACAAAGCCGCAAAAGTTTCTCTGAAACCCAAGTAGCTAGTGGGCTCGTCGTGCATTCCACAAATTGTTTTTAAGAGCAAACATGAGCATAGATCGAGAGAAGAAGGATATATCTACACATCTGCGACGGGCATTTGATTTATTTTATTCAAAAGCCGATTGGGAGGCGATTCAATTCTCTTATTTTTTGGGTGTAATTGAAACACTTGCTGCTCAGCTTCTGAACCAAAGAAATGAAATGCCCGTGGCAGATGTGTATTTTTTTTTTTTTTTTTTTTTTTTTTGTCCTGTATGCTAAAGACCCCGTTTGAAAAATACGCAACTTTATCATTGCTTTTCCTCTGTCCATCAGTGACTATGGTCCATCCAAGGCTGCCCCTCTACATGAAAACAGATAAAAATATAAATACTTTCAAGTGGAACTAAAAACTAACGTTGCCTTAGTAGGAATTATAATGGATTTTAACATGGGCTGATCGAGTATTCACAAGTTTCGTCGCTTCGATTCCACAGGTTGTTTCATTAGAAATGCAACCCAATTATAATCGAAGGACTTTAGAAATGATAATATTTGAATAGAAGTAATGCATACTACCTGAAAGCACAATCTATTTTCTTTCCAATGATATCAAGCCAGGGCAAATTAATTGAAAACAATCTATGCATGCCACCTGTAAACACAATCTATTTTTTTCCAATTATATCCAGCTTGGGCACATTAAGTGAAGTTTTTATCACTTTATTGACGTTTTAGTTATTATGGCCTATTTCAGATTCAGAAAAGTAGTAGGACATTTGCATAGGCAAAACCTCAACTTTTGTGAGAGCTTACTTAATCAGTTTTTGATAACTGCGTCTCATGGAGTAAATTTATATTTTTCATATCAAAGGCATCACCTCAAGTGCTTCTAGACCTGAAATATTTCTACTAAATCTATTTTCGGGCTATTTTCTAACTCTTTACAATAAAAAGGTAGTGGTTTTGCTCTTCTGCTGCATTTTAGATTAGCCATTCTTACTTAGATATCAATTATTGATAGGTAATTCCATAAAATGTATCCAAACTGCATATCATTTGAGAGAAGATAGCTTGTGCTTTCACACAATATGTACTATTTTTATTCAATTCTTATCATCTGCTGAAAAGTTTCAATTATAGTTGGGTTACGTTTTTTCTGAATACCCTGTTTTTCTCTGATTCCTGAGATATGTATTTTTGTTTTCAAACGGGTACGTCCAAGGGTGCCTACCTTGTAGGAAGTGTGTTTATTCCCAGTACTGTACCCGAGACCCAGTACACAGAGTGACCCAGTACACAGAGTAATTAGTGTCCTGTGATCCAGTACACAGAGTAATTGGTGTCCTGTTGATCCTGTTAGTGTCGACCAATCAAAACCCACGCTGTCTGATTCCCTGTGGCCAGATCTTATAACAGTTGATCTCGTGTTACATAAATACCGGAATTCGAAACCACAAAGTTATTCATACGTCATCTTGACCTTGACAGGACTGACTCTGTGTACTGGGTCACGGTACGGCACAGTAGTGGGAATAAACACAGTTCCTACAAGGTAGGATATATTTGCTCTTTCGTTGATGGAAGAACGTCATGTTGGAGGGTCTCATTGCTCGCTCATGAAATCATCCGAATAGATTTACATTTCGCATAAAAGTTTTGGTAAATATGACAAATAAATTGCCCATCATTAAAACGGTGGGGTTTTATCATTTGGTTATGGAAATTATGACGCAGTTGAAAAGTAATCAGTCAAAGCTTTGGACCGACAATTTTGTTTTGTCAATAGTTTTGAATATTTTCATTTTGCTCAATAAAACGATGATCGAGAACCGTTTGTAACCTGCAGGATCCTAACTCTTTGCTAATAGCTATACAATGCTCATTAAAATTAAATGTCATGTTTATTCATCATCACAAACAATGGATTTTGTGGATTGGATGATTAGGCCTGCACAAGACACATAATGATATTGCCATGTACGGTCTATACATAGCATATGCTATGTTTGACGGGCTGTGGAATAAAAAGCATGTGGCCGATATTCAAAACTAACATCTTAATCTATCATTCAAAGGTTAACTTAGATAAGAAAATTGTGCTTGGTAAAATCACTCACCTTTCAGACCCACAAATTAGAAAAATTCCTGTGAGGGGTTGGTATTGGAATTGAGAATTCCACATTCCATTCTGGTCTATGATTTATTTGGCATTGAGATTTAAACTCAATTCAATAGTCAGTTTCAGAAATAGAATTTTGATTTCAATAGCATGTAAATCATGGACTATGATGGAAGATGGAATTCTCGATTCCCATACAAACCCCTTACAGGCATTTTTCTAATTTTTGGGTCTTAAAGATGAGTGATTCTACAAAACAAAATTTTCTCATATAAGTTTACCCGTTTCTGATAGATTAACATCTTAGTTTTGAATATCGGCCACATAGTTTTTATTCCACAACCCGTCAAACGTGTAAACTTTTTTTGACTCACCCGGTAAATACTTATGTCTTTTCTAGACCCATATTATCATGTGTAATCAGTGAGCTAGCCATGAAAGCTTTGCGGCATAGAGTTTCCATTCTTCACAATTACCGCTTGAAAAATCGTCTTTGGTAATCCCTTTCTTTAATCGCTTATTGCTCGTCAATCAAACCCACGTATGAAATTGCTGCTCTTGTTTCATCCAGAGCTAATTTGGTCCTCAGCATGAATTTGCAAAAAAATCTCAAGACTTTGCGGCCTAATCTAAGATCAAAATATGTCTCAAACTTTTGTATGTTTTTGGGGGACCTCAGAATGTAAGATTTCATCTTTTTTCAGACCAATACAGAGCCACAAAGATACCCAAAAGAGACAAACCCCAGTGTGATATATCGTCTTTACGCACCTGACATTCAGATACATTGTTTGGTCAAACGAAGCAATGAGCAGAAACTCCAACACAGGTTTGGCAATGACACTGATGGCTCGTACAATCTCATTACTCTTTCTAAGCTTCACCTTCGATGCAACCATCGCTGCAAGGACGCAATGCCCAAGCATCAAAGCTCATTGGTGGCCAAACAACCCTTATATTCACCTGAAAGATAGCAAGCCAACTGGGATTCTACCTCTCATATTTAGTGAATCAGCCAAATATTGTTGCAACTCCAGCAAATTCAATATTGACTGGACGGACAATCATAAAAGTTATGAGAACGCTTTGTATGACATCGAACGCTCAAAAACGCTTACAGACGGAGCAAGCAATAATGAGACTTTAAACATTTGGCTACCATTTTCTTTGATGCACTACCCTTCGCATACAGATAAACTGACGATCCTTGAAAGTAATTTGGTTTTGATTATGGTGATTGAAACAAGAATGGATAAACTGATCAATGTTTATAATGGATTTAAAAGAATTTTTCCACAGATTCTTTGTATCCTGCTGTTGACGATTTTGTTTGGTATTTTGATGTGGATCGCGGTGAGTTTGTGTCATATGCACTTATTACTCAATGCTGTCGCTTTCTTTGACTTGGACAATGTCCTTTGGCAAAATTTTCTGCAGAGAAAGAAGGCAGGTTACAAGTCTAATTGCTACCCTTGTGACGATAACTAAAGATGTCCAATGTTTGTAAAATGGGATCAACTCCCTACGCCTGTCCATTTAAATGCAAAACCTCATGAGGCTGAGAGGCGAATCAATAATGATAGATCACCTATGCAGACTTTGTGGTCATATCTGACTGAAAGGATTTATCTACGATATTTGAGCATTGGCTAGTGTGTATAAAGTTACACAAAGCTGGCATCCTTTAACAATCGATAATAAAATAGAAACAGCAAGACGCCAAAGATTGAACCTTGTCGCACACCATTCCTGAAATTATTGCCCATCGTACTGAACAGCCGTTTCTCTCTCTGCTTTATGAAATACTTCAGGAAGAAAGTTGTAGAGTCCACTGGGGTAAAATGGGTAATGTTGATTGCTGGAAAACGCTATACCTGGAACTGATAAATCAATACCCACTAAATATGTCAAAGAGGCTAGTTCGAGCAGTTCTAGATGCAGGAAAACTCTGAACAAAGATTTTGCCATAATTCATCTAACTTTTCGCGCTACGCATTTTACCCCAAACTTACCCATTTTTACCTCCCAGTAGACCCTAAGTAGGTAACATCGGATGTAAACAAAACTTTGCCTTTGTTGCTTTAAATTGATTCTTGATTCCTAAGAGATGAAATTTTCATTTCCTTTGATACACCTATTTTTTTCAGGAAACGACTACCAACAGCCAGTTTCCCAAACCATTCCCGAGAGGTGCATGGCACGGATTTTGGTGGTCAATTGTTACAGTTACTACTGTTGGGTAAGATTTTGAGATAATTCAACCCAGAACTAATTTCCTGTCGATTTATAGTTTAGAAATATTTGTACACTTTGGTTATGTTTGTAGGGAGGCAAAGATCAAAAAAGGGGATTAGCCAAAGTCAAATTTAGGGCAATTTTCAAGAGGATAGGAGGGATAATTGCCCCCCGTGCCTGTAAAAAGAGCTTCGGTATATAACTTTTTATGGGCTTGCTACACCTTTCTGTTGATCAAATGGTATCAGAGCAGAGATGAGAAATGATACTTACCAATCTCCTGGATTAGCAGGTTCTCCAATCCCTTGATGTGCTTCCAAGTGTCAAGGCTCCCAAACTGAAAGCGTTTCTCATCGTGGTGCAAACGATCTGAAAACAATTGTCGCTGTCGGCACATTATTTACTTTCAAAGGCCCAACTTTTGCTCATGGTGAGCATTTGCTCTAATCTTCTCGTTTTTGTGTGTTTTAGATATGGTGACAAAACTCCAAGAACAGGAGCTGGTAAAATGGTTGGAGTTGTGTGGATGGTAACTGGTCTTATTCTGTTCCCGGTTTTGACCGCTGAAGTTACTTCAATATTGACGGATACAAGTTATTCATTGTCACTCAAGAAGGTAAGGTGAAGAAAATTTCTCCATTAACATAAATAACTAACGAGACCTTGCCACAGATATTCTGTGCCTTTGTATGTGCAGTTGAATTATACTTCTTCATTATACCCTGAGAGCGTACCTAGATTGATGTTATATCACCAAATAAGGACTACCATTCAGTGAGTAAAAAAGGAATCTGCGTTTGAAAGGTCACCGCTCCCGGGATATCAAAGCAATAATATTGACATGCATATTATTCAATAATCGACATTTCTAAATAAATTGCCAAATTTACCTGACTGAAATCGGACTCCATTCTGGAACGATGAGGGATTTGCTCAAGGAAGCCCCTCCAAGAAAACTTCAAAACAGGCCCAAAATCACGCCTAAATTTAAAACCGTTATCCTTTTTAATACCACTCGGAATCTCCTGCTAAATTCTGCTCGTAAAATGAATTACACGTATTTTTTTATAAGAAACTAAGAATTTGGGCCAGTGCTGAAAGTTTCTTGAAATTATCAGATTTTAAGTACTCAAAGTTTCTTACGAGTTTCTTAGAGGTTTCATAACGATCCCGTGCCCTCGCGAACAGTTTAAAACAAGGTTTTTAAGACTTTCCAATGTTTTCACATTACTCAAGAGCCTTACGAGTAATATGAGACAGGAAATAACTGAAAATAGATTAAAAATATGTCAAGGATTTCCTTTATCAAAATAAATAGTTTCTTAACTTATATTTTCCCAGTACTGGAGTTTCTTAATTTTTTGGCGATCTGAGAGTTGAGTTTCTTATGGGCAGTTTCTTACAAAAAAATACGTGTATACCGTACATAGATGCAAAATTTGCATAAAAGCCTGGTGTAAATATTTTGTCCACTTATAGGCTGGAGCATTGAAGAATTCACTTGAAATGAGAGAAGCAATTTCTCAGGGAGCTTTTGGGCAAGGTTTGTTAAGTTAACAATAAATATTTCAAATGTTTTTGCTGATCCACATGTTTTTTTACACCAAATGGCATAACTTTCCAAACGAAGAGAGCTTCACTTCACAAGTACCCTCAACTTACGCTCGTCTCATTGAATTGAATGGATGTTGTTGTTGGTGTCAGTTCAGTCAAAAAGTGAGACTTCGACATGTATTGAGTCCAGAGACAGCATAGGTTCCAAATCTTTAACTCAGCGTAGAAAGGTGGGTGTAAAATTCAATTATCTATTTCTTCTGATTGAATGGCTTGAAAGAAACTTTAGATACTTATCTATAATTCTACCGTTGGACTTTCCAGAAATTTTGATTTAATAAAAATTTACATTTCAGCTCATTTTAGGATGTGACGCCATCCAATTTCTAAATCATAAACCAGATGAGTGACAGACGTTTGCTTGATACCATATTGTAGGCATCCAAAACTATAGTTCTCCTCGAAATTTACTTGATGTTGCGTCAAACGGTTTAGAAATTACGATGTTTTTAAGTTTTTTTGAAAATTTTTCTTGAATTCTTGAAAGGAAAAAAAACACTCTAATTCTGAAACTATTAAATATTTCAAAAAATTCGAACGGTAGAATTATAGAGAAATAGCTAAAGTTTCTTTGAAGTCGTTCAGTTCAAAGAAATAGGTCACTCAATTTTACACCGGCCTTTTTAAAGATTTGGAACCTATGCTTCCAGAGACCGAGGACGCGCTTTGTGTCAAATGTGCTGAATGGCTAAAATTTGGAAACTTCATAACACCTTACATAGATACAAAGACTCAATACAGAGTCCTAGTCATTGCAACAACAGCAACATATTGAACTAAATTATTACAGCAACAACAACATATACGAACAAAGTTTTATGCTCCTCCGCAGTAGCATATTTTGTGCTGCGTATTTCGCAATGGGGTGAAAACAATAGGACGAGTGGAGTAAGTCTACACCTTACATACTTTAAGACCCATTACTAACCACGATTCTTTGTGATGCCAAGAACAAGCAGCAGAACTCAGAACAAAAACTCTAAACATGAAACCATAAATTGTCCACTCGTAAAAACACACCAAAACCGAGTATGTTGCCATAACCCACGGAAATAATTCGTTTTATTATACTTTTTTATTACACGATATTCTGTTACTGTTTTCTCGCTGTAATATTCTATCGTAGCTTGTTATAATTGTATTTTTTTTTAATTATGTTCTGTTTAGGCCGTATACAATGTAGTATTGCATTGCGCTTTATATAAAATGAAATGAATGTATCCAGGAGTGAGCCAACGTATTGATAATTTTTATTTGTGTTGTCGCCATCCCCCGTAATGCCGTATTTTCGATTCATTGCAGGTGAGGTTCCTTTTCATAAGGAGTTGTGGTAGCCTGCGTGCAGACTCAACAACTATCCTAAAGTGTACACTTTAGGATAGTTGAGTCTGCACGCAGGCTAGAGTTGTGGTAGCATAAATTGTTGATAGCAACAACTGATTTCTCATTTTAGAATGCATCGACTACTCAGAATGTTTGACGAAGTTAAAGAGTGGAGAAATTGATCTGATGCTTGTTGATGTACATGTTGCTCCATGGTTGCCTAAAGCAGAAACGAATCTTGTTCAAAAAGGAAGCTTTGCAGTCAAGATACCAATCAATGGAATTGTTTTGAAGAAAGATAAACAAAAGTGGACAAAACTGTTTTCCTGTATCAGTTCAAATTCAAGCTTGATAACAGAAACACTTATCACTGTACACAAAGACTCTAAGGTATGGTCTTTATAAATTCTACTAGGAAATTGCAGCTAATGGTACAACTGGGTGAATAAAAGCTGGCCTTTAGGCCTTTAGTTGATAAGTCAAGGTTTCTTCATATTCGTTTCACCAGCCACTTGCTACACGGTCGAAGAGTTGTGTTCAATATTTTCCCACACTAACTTTTTGCATTGAGCGGTATGGAAAATGTCAATCCTGCAGTCATTATATTGGCCTCGGGCTTGGCTTGATATTTTATTTGACGAAGCAGGTTAAAAGTCTGGCAACTCAAAGGAGCTGATGTGGAATGTCTCGGTCTGATGTCTCGGTAGTGCCCTCATAAAACAGTTCGGATGGTACAATATTGTCGTCATTCCTTGACTCTATTCACGTTTTGCAAAATGAATTAACGACCATTGCCTCAAATGCCTTAACTGTTTCAACTCTTGAGCACAGCCATTCTCAACCACAGTTGGCTTGTAAGAGAAATTTATGAAATGTGCCTGAAAATCACATAAGAAGGGCATCTGAGCATGCTCACATAGCTATTAACAGAGTACTGCCCATAAAAGTGCCAGTTTTCTGGAATATAGAACATATAAAAATGGCAGGTGATGGGGAAACAAGCTATTTATAGTCCGATGCATCGGCGTAGGGGGAGATAAAATCTGGGGGGGCTGCCCGAAAAAAATCCATTGTTTGAGAAAATTCTTCCCGACTTGAGGCGGATTTCTGCCCGATTAGGGCTGATTTTTGCAATTTTTTCTGACGTTGGAGGGGCTGCAGCCCCCCCAGCCCCCCTGTCTCCTACGCCTATGGTCCGATGATGCGAGGAATGATGATCTTAAATATAGTTTGAACAATTACGATTTATATTTGGTACCACTATATTGTTACGAAAATCGTTGTCGTTCTGCTACACTTTCGAGTAACTTTTTTAAAGCAGTGTTTCCTGAAGTAGTTCATGGGTTTGAAATGTCGACGTCAGCAAATCATGTAACTTTGATTTGAAAATTTATTGAAAAAGTAGGGAGAGAACTGAAATATTTTCCATGAAAGCAATCTTACTTTGAGTACTTTATCTATATCCTAGATTGACACAAGAGGTATAAGGTTTCATTTTTCTTCCTTTCGCAGTTTTCTGAAGCAAAAGGTGTAATATTTTCAACAGAAATGAAAGAATTGTCATTCATTCTGCTTGGAATCGTTGTTGGCATATACCTCATTGTCCTGATTGGTGATCTCATCATAAGAAACAAACAGAAGAAAACCAAAATTGGAGATTTCCGAGAAGGTGAAAATTGCTTTACTCCTCCAACTCCAAAGCTACATGATTTTTCGGTTGTCAACATTCTCAGCGCTGATACAGGTTTTCTTATGTCCTGATCCTTCGAAGGAGCACATACCAGACTTATGCATCTTCGTCCCTTGTTTCCCTGCGTTCTTTGATTTTCTGATATCACTTGGTCAATAGGCCTATTGATCAAGTGATCTCTGCAAATCAAAGAACGCAGGGAAAGAAGGGATGAAAGGCATAAGTCTAAGCATATACGACGACAGAGAGATGTTCAGGACTCTGTAGATACTTATTCATGATTTGTAATGCTGTCTTGCTGTTTGGGTTTGTTTAGTTCGTAAACATGCAATTTTATTTCGTCTTGATCTGCGTATAGTCACAATATTGGTTACGACAGGGTTTTCGAACTACCCACTGTTAACCTTTATGTGCCCCCTTTTTTGTCTCTTATATACTTCAATGTGCCACTTCAGTTACTGTACAAAAGCGTTCTTCTTCGAGAGCTGTTTCCCTTCATGTAAAACTGCTTTTACGTCTCTAATTATGATCATATCGATTTCAGTCAAATCAATTTGAAGTCTTTCTTTTACAGAAAACCCCTGGGGGTGTACTTGACTTTCAATTGTACGGGGGTGTGCACTCCAAGAAATATTTTTTTACCCGTCTTTAGAAAATTTCTCTTGAAATGATAGCCGGCTTTAGAAAAAATTCGTTAAAAGCATACTCCAAAACGTAGTAATTCGTCGAAAAACAGTGAAATAACACTGTTGACAAACAGCTTTAGAAAAATTGCCTTCTTTTGATACCCGGCGTTAGAAAAGAGAGGCGAAAACGATACCCGGAAAGGAGTGCACATCCTGTCAGAAAATTATACTAAGTACCCCCCCCCCGCCCCCCACAGGGCAGAAAACGCTCACCGGGCAAGGTCGCATAGCATTCTTGCAGACATTCCAAATTATTTTTCTCACCCTGTACACGATCTTTTCTTCCAGGTGTATTCATGGAAAACCAGGTGATCAAAAATGGATCTCAACAGGAATTAAAGGATTTTGAAAATCCGCAAGAGGCTATGATACAACTTATAAAAAGGCAGAAATTGCAACTTGTTGATATGCAAGCAAGTTTAGAGGAACTGGAAAAGAAAATTTGTCGTTAGTACAGTGCAGATTGTATCATCACTGTCTGGTAGGCCCTTACACTGTCCCATCAATGCATGCTGATGGTGTCTTTGCCTCCTGGCATCATAGGACTTATAGTGCAAGATAGAAGCAGCAAGCAACGACTATTGCCGCAGGCAGGTTTGATAGTACTTAACCAACCCCTTCTGCGGATGCTTATCATTCTTAAAGAAGCTCTTTCAACTGGCAAGGGGACCACAGAGGAGAGACATTCACAAAGCATGCTAGTTGAAAAGAACCCTTCAAAGTAAATCAACCAAGACATAGCCTAGTGATCTAGTCCTTAGATCTNTGCGTTGCAGATTGTATCATCACTGTCTGGTGATCGAGGCCCTTACAATATCCCACTAATGCATGCTGATGGTGTCTTTGCCTCCTGGCATCATAAGACTTATAGTGCAAGATAGAAGCAGTAGCAACGACTATTGCCGCAGGCAGGTTTGGTATTACTTAACCAACCCCTTCTGCAGATGCGTATCATTCTTAAAGAAGCTCTTTCAACTGGCAAGGAGACCACAAAGGAGATACATCGACAAAGCATGCTAGTTGAAAAGGACCCTTCAAAGTAAATCAACGAAGACATAGTGATCTAGTTCGTAGATCTACTGCAGCGTACGTTTATTCCTATGGGAATTCTAGAGACGTTTTCTCTCTCCTTAACCGTACTTTTATGATGTGACCAATGTCTGAACAAATGCTTCTAAAGTAATACGTTTGAGTATGTTTCCAGTCTCCGATGCTATTTAAAGAGCTGTTGTCACCCAGGGTCCTTTGCGGGACTGTTGGAACTGAAAATTTAGCCTAAGCCAAAAACATGGGTCAACATGCAGGTGTTTAACTGACAGAAGTTTTTACTTTAGTATCAGTTCAACTGCTATACTGTGGATCTATTGTGTCCGTTTAGACACTGAAATTTTATTTTCAGAAACTGAAATTGTAGCGTACTCGCATAGGACAATAGACGAAAATGGCTCTTTAGGAAGTTCGATTCATGACAATGTGTGATACTCTCTAATAGCGTAACAAACAGTTGGTTGATCCATCTGTGTGACCAGAGATGTGACTAGTATTAGCGATTTCTATGAGCATTAATGATTTATTTTGAGACGAGAGACGGGCTTAACTCGGTTCGAATTTTTGATGTTTCTTTGCAAATACAATGTAAGGAGATATTAATTTATTTCTGAAAGTAGATATTGTAGACGTTTTTGCCAAATGGTACAGTAGATCTGTGTTCACTTGGTATATTAAAGGCAGCCAGTCGTGCATCTGATTGGGTGATAAATATAATACAAAGAATAGGACAATGGAATGGCTACTGGTCGTAATGACTTTCTACGACCGTAGAAAGTGATAGCGATCAACCTTCCTTTATTCCAAATACACAGATTCACAAAGACATCCGTTGTGTTGAGCTCAGACTTTGTTGAGGCCAATCAGATACGTGACAGACTGCCTTTAATGATTTCTACTTGTTAGATATTATGTAGATTGCCTTTGCCTTTGTAGATATATTCTGTAATATGATTTTGATGAGTATTTAATTTATTCTGTGAATAGTGTCCATACAAATACGTTATTGCAGCATGTCAATTGCTTGTTTTCATGTCCTCTGCCATTTAAGGGGGTCAATAGCTATCATGTACGTTCGTATGACTTACATTCGTACGTTCGTAGGAAGCGAGTGAATCAAGTATTCTTTAAAAAAACGACAATGTACTGAGAAATTGATGAAACACAACGTTTCGAGCTTTGCTCTTCATCAGGTGTTCGTAGGAAGCGTTTGTATGACTTTCATTTTTGGTCAATTTAACGAACTTCCTAATTGTGAACTTCTCTTAATTAAAAGGGTTTTTTATAAACTATAAAATGAGTGTTTGCCTTTCATAATCTAACACTTTTTACCGTTTAGTTTTCAACGTGAAAGCTCGAGTTTAAGCCCAAGGGCCTTGAAATAGATTGAACGGAGAGAAGACTAAACAAAATCGTCAATGTTTGATATAACAATAATTGATTTATGTCATATATTACATATCAATAATTTCAATTCTACTGAATGGAAATGATGTCTGCATATTGTCGAAGAAACTATTAACATAACACAAAATATGCAGGACAAGTTTTCATACATCATTTAAACGTTTCATAGTGAGGAATTCCGCTTTTTACAGATAAGCCATAAGGAAAAAGCTTTGTTTAACGGCTTATATTTGCACTTCAAATAGCATATAGCTCGTATAGCAAAGCTGCAATAGGTTCGTAGACTTGCTCCATGTCTATTTCCTTTTTCGTTAGTGATTCTTCGTTAATAATTTAGAGAAAGGAAATGCGAAGGAGCATACAAACGATTGAAAACGAGGCCGGACTCGTATGCTCCTTCGCATTTTCTCTCTATAAATTACCAACGAAGAATCACTGACGAAAAAGGAAATAGACTTGGAGCAAGCCGTTTCGTGACATGGAATTATTAATAATATTCAAATAAACAGGGAATAAACACTAAAAATCAAACAGCAATGACCTTCGAACACACTTGACACACACCTATGGCAAAAAAATTTACGATTTTGAGGTTTTCAAGTAAAACTATTAAAATGACATACTCTGGAATTTGCAATTTGTTTTGCAATCCATTTGAGCTGTGACTGTGAAAGCTGTTGTCAAACTTCTAATTATAGCCTGCATGGAATAGTTTCATGTCATGACCACATTTTTTGAGTTTGTTGCTCGAAATGGGGCAAACTAGAGCAACCATGACGGTTTTCAATGTCCCAGTTACCTGGAAATTCATGAAAGGTGCAGATACGCCCCCTTATCATACCAGGTGAAACAAAATATACCGACGCTTGAAAGATCATAGCTCTAAAGCAATTTTTCAGATTCCTACAAACTTGTTATGTCTGTGTAGCTAAACAAGGACAGATTTTGTAATACAATAGCATGATATGCTTTTCTTGATACCTGAATTCAAAGCGATTAGCGACTGCAGACAAAGGAAATTCTCTCAACCATAACTTCAAAACAAACAAAGCCGTAAAAGTTTCTCTGAAGCCCAAGTAGCTAGCGCGCTCGTTGTGCATTCCAGAAATTGCCTTTAAGAGCAAACATGAGCAAAACATGAGCATATATCGAAAGAAGAAGGATATATCTACATACCTGCTGCGGGAATTTAATTTGTTTGGTTTAAAAGCCGATTGGGAGGCGATTCAATTCTCTTATTTTTTGGGTGTAATTAAAACACTGCTCAGTTTCTGAACTAAACAAATAAAATTCCAGCGGTAGATGTGTAGATACATCCTTCTTCTTTCGATATATGCTCTTGTTTGCTCTTGAAAATAATGTCTGGAATGCACAACGAGCGCTCTAGCTACTTAGGTTTCAGAGAAAAGTTTGCGGCCTTGTTTGTTTTGAATTTATGGTTGAGAGAATTTCCTTTGTCTGCAGTCGCTAATCGCTTTGAATTGAGGTGTCAATCAAACGCAACTGTTGCTATTGTATTACAAAATCTGCCCTTGTTTGTATAGCTAGCATATCAACTTAGCAGCTAAGAAGATTTAGGGTGTCAAAATCGGTTGGATCGTTCCAAAATTAGATGCGATTTCAAGAAAATGCTGCATCTCAAATTCCTTCAAAATTGACCTAAAAGCATTGATCAAATTCGCAACCAGTCAAACACTTCCAAAGTTTCAATGATTATGACCCAAAGACAATTTTGAATGTTCAGTTGCTTCGGAGCATAGGGTCAAAATAATTAAAATGCTTGGTGTAAAATCTAATGTCCTATATCTTTGAACTGAATGATTTAAAAAATCTTCAACATTTCAGATTTAGATTGTTTTCTTCTTTTTCAAGAATTCAAGAAAAATTTTCAGAAAAACTTGAACCATCGTAATTTCTAAACTCTTTGACGCAACATATCGCAACATGAAATAATTTCCTAGAAAACCATAGTTTTCGAATGTCTACAATATAGTATCAAGCAAAAGTCTATTACTCTTCTGGTTTATGATTTAGAAATTTGACGACGTTACATCCTCAAATGAATTAGAATATAAAATACGCTGTAACTGCGAAATATATTCAAAATTTCTGAAAAGTCTAGCGGTAAAATTATAGGAAAGTAGCTAATGTTTCTTTCAAGTCCTTCAACTAAAAGGAGTAGGTCATAGAATTATGCCCTTTTATGCAGATTTAAAGATTTGGAACCTTTGCTTTGCTTCTGTAAGTTTTAATATGTTGGTATGCTGATCGTTAAAACGCCAGGATTTGTTATAAACTCCTACTATACACTTATTTATAAATATAACTTCTTTCTAAATTTTCATTTTTTGATTACGGCTGCATCATCATATCCTCGACTTCTTCACGAAGAGACTCAGCTTTCTCTTTCAACAGCATCTGAGAAGAAAAGTTCAAATTCATTGACATTTAGCAATGTTTACAAAATTCATATATAAGATGAATGTTAAAAGATGAGGGATGCCAAATGCACTGTGGAGGAACCGTAGCAGTTTTTGAGCGCGGTGTCCTTTGTAGCTTCCAAATTATATAACTCATACATCTATGACAATTATAAAGAAAATCCCGTTACAGCGTTTCGAGCCAATTACGAAAAATTTGCAGCTTTTTCTAGTTTAATGGAAAATGAACTTCTCGTGCACTAACGGGAATAGTGTATACACATTTAGTATACACAGTCCCCGTTACAGCGTGAGTAACATTTTCGAGACAATAAAAGAAAGATTGCCACGTTTTCGAGATCAAGGGAAAATATGCTTCTGTGGCAGTAACGGTAACGGTTTATATATATATATATTTAGTATACACTGTTCCCGATACAGTGTGAGTAGGATTTCCAGCGAAAGACGGAGAATTTGCAAATATTCGAAGTCAAGGGAAAATATTTTTCTCGTGCAGCAAAGGAACGAACGATGTATACACATTTAGCATTCACCGTCCATGTTCCAGTGTAAGTAGGATTTTCAGCCAATAACGGAAAATTTGCCACTCTTTTGGAGGTACAAGAAAAATCTGCTTCTCATGCAGTAACAGGAACGGTATACACATATTCAATATACATTATTCCCGTTACTGAGTGAGCAATATTTCGAGCCAATAATAGAAAATTTACAACCTCTTTTCGGGAACAGTGTATAGATATTTTGCACACACCGTTTCTATTACAGGATGAGTGGCAATTGAAGCCAACAAAGAAATATTTGGCCCATGAGGGGACTCTCAGGACATACACATATGATTCTTACCTTAGCAGAAGACACAATCAGTCTGGCCTGGTTCCTCGGCATATGTTCAATATTTTGACATAAATCATTAGCATCAGCCCATGCAAGTGATTTCAATGTGTGATAACCAGCCTTGTACAATTGTCTTGCTCTTGCCTGCAAGATCAGGAATAGATTAGACAAAGTGTTATCCTGTTCTTTGCAAACAATTTCATTTCGTATAAAAAGTCATGGTATTTTCATTGGCAATGTCAATCAACTTTCTTTGCATCTTATTCTTTTACCAGGATAGGTTCCAAATCAATAAAAATGTCGGTGTAAAATTCTACGATCTACTTCTTTGAACCGAATGGGTTGAAGGAAAATAGATCTACTTTGGTATGATTCAACCGTTGGACTTTTGAGAAATCTTGAAAATTTTTGGATTAGCGTGTTCTATTTCTAAAATCATACATGTCATCAAATTTCTGAATCTTGAACNAGGAATAGATTAGACAAAGTGTTATCCTGTTCTTTGCAAACAATTTCATTTCGTATAAAAAGTCATGGTATTTTCATTGGCAATGTCAATCAACTTTCTTTGCATCTTATTCTTTTACCAGGATAGGTTCCAAATCAATAAAAATGTCGGTGTAAAATTCTACGATCTACTTCTTTGAACCGAATGGGTTGAAGGAAAATAGATCTACTTTGGTATGATTCAACCGTTGGACTTTTGAGAAATCTTGAAAATTTTTGGATTAGCGTGTTCTATTTCTAAAATCATACATGTCATCAAATTTCTGAATCTTGAACCAAAACAGTGACAGAGTTTTGCTTGATACCATATTGCAGACATGCATAAACCGTTGTTTTCTTGAAAACTATTTTATGTTTTGTTTGTCAAGAAGTTCAGAAATTATGATTGCTTTCTTGAATTCTTAAGAGAGACGAAAAACATTCTAATTCTGAAAAGATCGAAGATTTCCGAAAAGTCCAACTGTACGTAGAATTATAGCGAAATTGCTAACGTTTCTTTGAAGTCATTCATTTCAAAGAAATAGGTCACAGAATTTTACATCAACCTTTTTAAAGATTTAGAACCTATGCTCATTCTTTATTAATAATTTCATTTCACATAAAAATTCATGGTTTTTTGATGGCAATGTGAATAAAATTTCTTTGCATCATATTCTTACCTGCTTCACACCAGGAATTTCCATCAAAGGAATAAGTTCTAATGTTGCTGTGTAGGACAATTTCTGCAACAATGCTTCGAATAGCAATTTTAATGACCAAAATTCTGGAAGCTCCTAGAAATTAAAAAGGATCAAAAACTCATTGGAAAATATTAATGATTCGAAATTAAAATAAATTATAAATTCTAATCTTATATACTGCAAAGCTTGATAGAGTATACGATCCTTAACTAAAGCTCTATTGTGAGCAATGTCTTCACCCCTTTTTGCATTTGATTAAGAACGATTACAAAACGAGTAAAGAAAATATTATATTGGCCAAGCAATCACCTAAAACAAGTCTACATTTTCCAGCAAATGTTGGCCTAGGCTAGAGACGTTTTTGTGTGGTTCTGTGTTTGCAAGTTACAACAAGCCGATGCGATATCTCTGGGGAATCTATTTGCGTTAGACACCGGATAGGTCGAACAAATTCTATATGTTGGAATCACATCGGTCAAAGATTCCTAGTTAACCAAATTCCGCTGCAGGATGGTTACAATGTCCGTAAGAGTTAATGATAGAATTGAATTGTTTTTAACTAGCTACACGAGTGTTGAATGCAAAGGCGATACCGAAAATTTGAGAACTATTGGAAAGGAGGAGAACATCAGAGACCTGTTTCCTTCGTTGAAGAAATAACAGACAATCTAGTTTGAAAAGTTGTGCCAAGTAAGGTAGCAGCTTGGCAATGCGGGTTTAAATCGTTGAAGGTAGTGAAGCATAATTGCTGAAGGTAGTTGAAATATAAAATAAGCTACAATTTCTAAATATTGAAGGTTTTAAACAATTCGCACGGCAGTGTTATAGCATAGTAGTTAAAATGTCTTTCAAGCCATTCAATTAAAAGATTGTTGCCTCAGGCATTTGCAATTGCTTTTTTAGAACATCTATACAAATGCTTTGCTTTAGTAATGCAGTGCGTTTGTTATGTATATTACAGACAAAAAGAGAACATTTCAAANAAGGTTTTAAACAATTCGCACGGCAATGTTATAGCATAGTAGTTAAAATGTCTTTCAAGCCATTCAATTAAAAGATTGTTGCCTCAGGCATTTGCAATTGCTTTTTTAGAACATCTATACAAATGCTTTGCTTTAGTAATGCAGTGCGTTTGTTATGTATATTACAGACAAAAAGAGAACATTTCAAATCTCAACTCGCTTTTGGAATGAAACCAAGGGCATTGTGAAGATGCAAATGTTGTCCTAAACATTGCCCTTTATATTGCAACTACCTTCAGCAATTAGTAAAAATGAAAAATACGAACCCCAGTGAAATTGGTGAGAAGATATGCAAATGATGATGCAGAAGTTAGAAGTCCTTGAACAAATCCTCGTGTAGAATTGAAATTACTTGCAACTTCCCAAACACTAACTTGTTTCACTAACTGATAAATCATGAGAGTAAGCCAAAATCTTCGCAGTACAAACTCATCAACTTTATCCTGTGAGGAAGATTTCGAGGTTATTTGTTGCTGAATCTATAACGAAGGGATACAAACCCCTATTTTCTGAATATAGTATTTACTAAACGGTAAAAATACCAACTCAGAGGGACCTCGACCTGTCATCTGCCGGGGACGTGCCAATTTGCCTGAAAGATTGGTACCCATAATTTCGTAAATTTTAAGTAATTCCACAAGCCATGATTTTAGAAATTACGAAAATTTTCCTGTAATTCCTACAGCTTTGCAAAATTTTCCCCAAAACAAGACTCATAATTCCATAAAAATGTCTGAAAATGATACCCATAATTCTATAACTCTCTGAAAAAAGCACCCATGAACATCCACGTACAATAAAGTGTTAAAATACCCCCCTCCCAAGGAGAAAAGTACGTGAGAAATGGTCTGTACGCATTGCACAATACTTTATATGAAGCAAAATCAACCAAACGGATCAGTACGTCGATACATCAAAAGGTAGGGACATACATGGAACATATATCAGTTGTTTGTAAGTGTGGCCATGATTCTTTAAAAGTGCAGGAAGATTTTGATTATAAATAAAACATATAGGCTTGAATATAATAATAGACGTTTCGGGCATAACCCTTCATCAGTAATCATAAATGGAACGTCTGTCTGCACTAGGATATGCACACTCTTTAGCTGACACAAGCAATTCGTTCGTATATTTCCCTTTTTTATCATCTCTTTAGATAACGAGCCATTTTAGATAGCAGTTTTTAAACGCTTCAAGCCTTTGCAAACCCATTTACAGAACAGTACTGGAATCTGGAATATTTAACTGATCAATTAATGCAAATAAAGTAAAATATAAGCACTTTGATGCAAATAAGCACGACGTTTCGAGCATAGCCTGTTATCAAGCAAAGAAATATTAGTAGAACCAACCCTAATCAAGCTAAAAGAACGGCAGATTCGAAGGATAAGAAATCAAGGGAATCGATGTGACGTTAAGAGGACTGAGAATAAGAAAGAGATGTAGGAATAAAATTGTGACAAAACGTCGTGCTTATTTCAATTCGCATCAAAGTACTTATATTTTACTTTATTTAGTTGTATATGTACAATTGCACTACACGCAACAAGAAGATATTTTGATCAACTTATGTACCTTGGAGCATCTCTGACCAGCTGATTTCCTTGCAATATAGCTCTCTGACACTCCGATAACTTCGGCAGCGTTCATTTCGTCCGGTGTTAGCCGACTTATCTGAAACAAAATACAAGACAGGCTGTCAGGCTTATAAAGAATTTCCACACCTTTTCCAAGGATCTAAAGAAAAGGCTTCCATGTCAAATCGCTCATAACAAAGAATGCTATTCCTAAAATGGCAAGATAGAAATTCATGAAACAAATCGTCATATCTGTCTTAAGCTTTCCACTATGATACCATCGAATGTTCTTGAAATTGATGGGCAGTTCAAGGACTTAGAACTCAGCAAATCACAAATATTTGTTTGACTCAAATATGAATTTATCTTATTCATCATCACTCATCACAAAGGCAAAAAAGGTCACGCCTCTTTTTAAAGATAACCCATTTCATATCGGCTGAGTAAAAAAAAAATGCACGGTGTTTGAAAAATACTGCCTCCTGAATATCAAAGCCATAATATTGAAGAATGCCTTGTATCGTAGCCAGTGCATTCAATTAGATTCAGAAATTCACTCAGCTTTTATCGGTCATTCCCTCCCGTGGCTATAGGAAGTTCTCTGTAGACTGCAGAAAGCCCCTTCCAAAACCTGTAAAAACGAATGAAAACAACGACCAAAAGTTTGTCTGGTTTTCCATCCTAACAACAATGACATTTACAAATATTAGCATATGCTATCATCCTGGGAGGATGGAATCCCCTTACCAAATTTCTTAAATTGATGAGGAAGACCTGTTCATCCTCCCAAGACGAAAACATGTGCAAAAGCATCGGCAAGTCAGTGCTATGAGGCAGAAATTGTGGGGAATTTGGTTGCTTTTAGGCTTTGATTGATTTTAGGCCACTGCTGAAGATTTTTCAAGCAGGCCTTGCGAGGAAATCACTCATATTTTCGGAACAAAGTGACCAATTTTAGCCGGGAAAATTCCTAAAATTAACTTAACGTGTCAGCCACACGTGCGTGCATATATTTTCACAAGGGGAGCAATAACTTGCGTAGGCGTTTCTTTGTCCTATTTTTAGATTGCCTCTACTTAGCTCCGTCAACTAACTTTAAGGTAAAATTATGTTCTTACGTGTTGGTAATAGGGCATCCAGTTCAATCGAATATCTTTCACATTTTCGAGAGGAGTTGCTAGATACAGCAGATGCAGCTCATTAACCAATACCAAATTTTCTGTCCCCTTCTTGAGTTCCTTGTAAATAAACTGTGTGCTGTCAACATCTAGGCAACCTAAAATATATATAACCCATAAAGTAATCTCACAAGTTATACCTAAATTGCAATAGATGCGATGATCACACAAGAGACGGTAACAACAATGTATTCCATTCTATAATATTGAAACTTGAACACAGAGCACAGAGCATTTTGGTAGAATGCCACCATTGTCTTTTGTGGAATCGCTCACCAAAGCCTGAACTATGTATAGCACATAACACTTACACTGCTACACATAAATAATCCTATACAACTCAAGTAAATTACAGCTAGGCTTCAAGAGCAAAGTAACTAATCTCAACTTGCACCAAGAGAAACAAAACAAACATTCGATAAACTGAACAGTAATGAGCTATGGTTCCTGAAAGAAGATTTCATTCCGAAGGCACATTTATACCGTGTGAGCTAAGAAGGGCAGATTTTGTAATACAATAGCAACAGTTGCGTTTGATTGACACCTCAATTCAAAATGATTAGTGACTGCAAACAAAGGAAATTCTCTAACTAGTAATTCAAACAAAGAAAGCCGCAAAAGTTTCCCCGAAACTAGTAGGGCAAACTCTCACCTCGTGCAAGCGAAAGGTGATTTTGAAGAGAAGTCATGTGCTCATAACGAAAGAAGAAGGGTAAATTTAAAGTTCTGTTTGGCGGATTTTGTTTATTTGATTCAGGAGCTGTTTTGTAATCGTTCAACTTAAGCCCTAAATACGCGAGAATTACAATGCCTTTTGCTCGGCTTCTAAATCAAACAAAAAAAAATCCACCAAACAGAACTTTGGATTTACCCATCTTCTTTCGCTATAAGCACGTAGCTTCTCTTCAAAATCGCCTTTCGCTTGCACAAGGCGAGAGTTTGCCCTACTAGTTTCGGGGAAACTGTTGCGGCTTTCTTTTTTTGAATTACTAGTTGAGAGAATCCCTTTGTCTGCAGTCGCTAATTGCTTTGAATTGGGGTGTCAATCAAGTTGCGCAACTGTTGCTATTGTATTACAAAATCTGCCTTTGTTGTGTGAGCTACATTTTAACGACAAATCTCCCGACTTGCTTCTCATACCTTTGTAAGCAGCTTTGCCGAGAACAGTAGCTTCTAAGCATTGACTACAAACATCATTTTCTACAACCTCTTTCACCTGAACCAGTCCAATCTCTGTGAGAGTTTTAACCTCTGCAATAATACGATCCCTCACATTGAATTCTCCATATTTGTATCCTTGTACCGAAAACAATGATAGTTTGAGAAATGCTCCAACTTCTTCTATCGTCGAACAGAGCTGAAAGAAGGGGAAAGAGAATAAATTTAAATTGTTGGTAAGTAAGAAAATAAGATTCTTCAGACTTTTATGGGGTAGCGTGTGGGATCATTCAAAAGGAGGAAGTAGGCACTAGGAGCAGTTGATTACAGAACTTGACTGAAAGATCACCGATAAGATTATCACTGATAAATGAAAGTTGATACCAGTCTCTACATGTTCTTTCATATTCTACAAAAAGCCCTGTTTGCAACTCTGTTTGGAGCAGTGGCGTATGTAGACTGACTACACGTTCGTAGTTATTGCTATTGATAGACTGAGACAACAACAACATCAATTCACTTCAACGAGATGAGCGTAAGTTGAGAGTCCTTGTGTAGTGAAGCTATGGCGTAGGTAGTGAGGGGTGATTTTCAAACCTCAAAATTCAGGCAAAATTTGACATATTCAGGCAAAGGTTTTGGAAAATCGAATGAAAAATAGCTATTGTTAACTAAACAATAAAATATGTAAAGGAAACAATAGAACGCATCCGGGCGATTTTCAAACTAAGGTAGATCATCCCGAAACGTTACTAATTCCCTACGTCCCTGGTCTGGGGTTTGGTATGTAATACTTTTAAAGGACATATCTCATGAACCTGATTGGTTCATGCAATAAAATTCTCTTTATCGTTTATTACAAAGCACAGGATCGACACGAAACAATGGAATTCCACTCCAAACTTCTTTTGTTGCATTAACCAATTGCTAATGTGACATATATATGTTAAACGGATGCTTTACTAACATACATTTTAACTTTAAATTCATACCAAAATCTTAGTTTCAAACAACTAAAAATAAGGAAAAAACGTTTACCTTGAGTCCAATAGTATTCAATATCAGGGCTCTGAGTCCTTTCGAATTGTCATAATCTAAGCTGCTAAAACATCGATCAAACGTGCCTTGAAGAAGTTCTAGCACCTACAAAGAAAACTTTGAACATCAATGGGTCCCTCTAGGAAGCGGAGGTTTTCAAACAAACGAGAAAACAATGTTTGGTTCAATGCCACTTTCCATTGGCTGGTGAGTCTACTCAAATTCATCTACATTTGAATACATTTGATCAATTCGCTGTATCATCCCATTCAATAACATCTCCTTTTCTTTACCTTATAATTTGTATTTGTAATTGTTTTCATCTAGAACTATACCTATATGAAAAGGTGAAATGGTTGATGTGTATCATTCTTCCCATCTTCCCTGCAGTATTTTATTTGTAGGTTGTCAATGTTGTTTCGTCGTTGTTCTTTTATTTATGAACAATTCTGTTCTCTACATTTAGCAAAAACATTTCGGATGAAAAAATTTTTCACAGAATTTCGGACGTTTTTAAAAAATTTTCAGACGATTATGGAAAACGGTCTGCATACAGTTTTATTTGTTTTTTTTTTTGTGGTAAAATGTTCATTTTAACCGATTATGTTTCATTTCAAGCTGTCAAAGGGCACGTTGTCAGCAATATTTATTTGATGATAATTGCTGAAGACGATGAGAGAGAATGGTTGCTGAGGTCAATTTTTTTGAAAAACTATGATGTTTCACAAATTGGCAATCCCGACGCATTCCTTTTACATACAAAAATCATTCGTGAGCAAGAGAAAGAGTTCATAAACAGTAAAAAAGCTTTTTTAGATTTTTACTTAAAGCAAGAAAATTTTGGAAACTAAGTATTTCGGACCACAGAAAATTTCGGACATTAAAACCTCCTTGTGCTTCATGTATATAAAAACTCTCATTTATCATTGATCCCTTAGATGGCCCGACAATTCAGCCAAATAAACGAAATGTGGACAAAGTTTCATACTTTCTTCTTATCCTTTGGTTGTACAATCATAATACTTTCTCCAGTACTATCAATTCCCGCACGTCCAGCTCTGCCAATCATCTGATTGTAACGACTCTTTGTGAGAAAGGAACTTCCGATGTACGGTGCTCGTAGTATCACTCTGAAAAGATAGGGAATTAATTAAAACATTAAAGGCAGTCAGTCACGTATCTGATTGGCTGCAATAAAGTCAGAGCTCAACACAATGGATCTCTTTGTGATTCTGTGTATTTAGAATAAAGCAGAGCTGATCATTATCACTTTATACGGTATNGGTCTGCATACAGTTTTATTTGTTTTTTTTTGTGGTAAAATGTTCATTTTAACCGATTATGTTTCATTTCAAGCTGTCAAAGGGCACGTTGTCAGCAATATTTATTTGATGATAATTGCTGAAGACGATGAGAGAGAATAGTTGCTGAGGTCAATATTTTTGAAAAACTATGATGTTTCACAAATTGGCAATCCCGACGCATTCCTTTTACATGCAAAAATCATTCGTGAGCAAGAGAAAGAGTTCATAAACAGTAAAAAAGCTTTTTTAGATTTTTACTTAAAGCAAGAAAATTTTGGAAACTAAGTATTTCGGACCACAGAAAATTTCGGACATTAAAACCTCCTTGTGCTTCATGTATATAAAAACTCTTATTTATCATTGATCCCTTAGATGGCCCGACAATTCAGCCAAATAAACGAAATGTGGACAAAGTTTCATACTTTCTTCTTATCCTTTGGTTGTACAATCATAATACTTTCTCCAGTACTATCAATTCCCGCACGTCCAGCTCTGCCAATCATCTGATTGTAACGACTCTTTGTGAGAAAGGAACTTCCGATGTACGGTGCTCGTAGTATCACTCTGAAAAGATAGGGAATTAATTAAAACATTAAAGGCAGTCAGTCACGTATCTGATTGGCTGCAATAAAGTCAGAGCTCAACACAATGGATCTCTTTGTGATTCTGTGTATTTAGAATAAAGCAGAGCTGATCATTATCACTTTATACGGTATATTGTTCTAATCACCCAACAGACCATTTTGACTTTTAGAAAAAGGATCTGGGGAGAGCAATATTTTGCTGGTAAATGGCTGCCACAGGGCTTTTCACCAACGATAAATTGAACTGTGGCAGCCATTTACCAGAAAAATATTGCTAATCCCAGGCCCTTTTCTAAATGTCAAAATGGTCTATTAGGTGCATGACAGACTGCCTTTAAGACATTAGGATTGCAGTAGGTCTTCTTTGAAGAATTGAGGTGAGGTACTAAAAGATCTCAGTCTGATCATCGTCATATTGTACATGAAAGAGACGCCAGCCACTCAAAATTACAAGAGTGTACCGTTGAAGGAATGAAATTCCTACCCTAATTCATATTTGCAAAAGTTTACTCTAACTAAGGACACACGGATCTTGTATCATAATCTATAATGGTAAGAAACGCAAATAAAGCCAACAACAAAAATAAAATATACTCTGTACAAAATATTGAAATAGTTTTGATTTCTACATCAAGGAGATCAAGGAATTCCCAGTTATCCGGAGTATTTCGAACTAAATACGCAAAGTTGTTTGAACGATCAAATTTAATTTAGTTTCAAAGTTACTGCTGTGGCCAAAATAGGTAAAATGTCACAAAATGCATGCTGAAAGGAGTATATGTTAAAATTTCTTTTGTCGGGTCACTTGATTCATATCCTGGCATCGTTTATATTAAATGAGGTTTTATATGCCCAAAACAATCTCACGCCTAGGAACGAACATAGGCGAACAATGGATTTTCTCTCTAGCAGTCCCCCCCCCAATTTTATCCTCCCCTGTGCTTATTAGAATGAAATCGTGAAAGGAAGCCAACTAACATAGTACGGGAATGTATTTGGACCTGCCGAGACACCTGCAAGAAAGGCACTTTGAGAAGCAAGAAGGACAGTGAAAAGGCCTAGAGGTCAGAAGCTAACTTGGTTGGGCATTAATAGCAGAGACGTAAAAAAGATAGGTTTGAACGTCAATGGTGCAGTAAAGCTTTCAAGAAACAATGGACAATGGAAACAATTGGTTGACCGCGTAATGTATGAACAGTAATACGGAATATGTAATTTATGATGATGTTTATCATTATTAGTTTATGATATCACAAGTCATCACTGATCGATCCAATAGACAATATTCTCGATTTTCAAACCGTCTTTACCCAAGGTATTCGTTATACCTGCTCCTTCAGCAACTGAGATATCATAATACTATAATTTATTGGCAACATACCTCTTTGCAGGCAAATTAACACCTGCAGCTAACGTTGATGTGCAGCATAACAAACAAAGAACTCCAGAGCTGTATGCTTCTTCGATAAGTTTCCTTTCATCCATCGTGAGACCACTATGATGGTATGAGATGCCAAATGGTATTGTTTTACGAAGAACTTTACAGATGTTATTCACGTTGTCATAAATGGCCTTTAGTAGTTGCTGTCGTTCTTCTTTCCTTGTCTCTTTCATTTCACTGCAGGGGAAACAAGTGATTGGAATTTTAGTTGAGACTTCACGGGACACAGAGGGTAGAAAATTTACTAAGCTATGGCATAACAAATATCTAACTATCAAACTCCAAATATCTTTCTTGAGGCTGCGGAGGGATAACCATTTCCCTTTTTTCCAGTTTCATCTTGCAAATTTTCAGGCTTTATCAATCATTAGTCTCCTTTCCTTTCAGCATTTGCATTATCAATCTAAACGACTGAAAATATCAACTTACCTATGTGCACTACTGTGGTGGATATGCCATACAGGGGCGGGGTATTATCCTAACGTGGTAGGGTATTATGCTCGATGTGGGGGATACACCATACAGGGACGGGGTATCATGCCCACCACATCAAGCATGATACCCCGCCCCTGTATGACGTATACAATACATCAAGCATAATACCCCACCACATCAAGCATGATACCCCACCCTGTATCCACGACAGTAGTGCGCATACGTTCGTTAGCGTGAGTAGAATGAAACAAACCTTGGCATGCAGTTGGAAATCATCAATGCAACATTTTCGCAATTTTTCTTCGTGGCACAAAAAATTAAACATGAATTATTTGGAATGACCTCCAACGCGAGAGCTGATACACAATCTGAGTCAAGCGTCGCCATTTTCTTTTCTAGAGTCTGTTGGTGAAAAAAATGAAACATCAGCTAAAAACTATAACAAATTTGATAAACAAAGTTATCTGTATGTAGGCATAGTGATCTAGTCTCTCTCAAGAATTTTCAAGCATTTTTAGAGCAGTGCTCAAATCTTTCAAATCTTTAAAAAGGCGGGTGTAAAATCATATTGCATTTTTGAATCTACATTTTTTCAAAATGGCAGCATATTAGAAAATTTTGAAAGAATTGGTAGAAAATTTTGAAAAAAAGAAAATCATTGTAAATCTTAAATCAATGGAGGAAAACTGATAAAATCCTCCAGAAAACCATAGTTTATGAAAATCTACATATGGTGGCGACAAGAAATCTGTAGCTCTTCTGGCTTCGGATTTAGAAAATTTGATGACGTCACAGCCTCTAAAACAATAAATGCCACCATTCTGAACCTAATCAAGACATCAAAAAATGTCCACGTTAGATTTACAGCAAAGTACCTCGAGTCCCTTTCAAGCACTTTAATTGAAAGAAAAATGTGATAGAATTTAACACACACCTTTTTTAAAGATTTGAGCCCAATGTTCATTTTCAGAATCAGATTATAGGTAGATGCTCGGTCCGCACGTTCTAAATGGATATAACCCTCTCTTTTAAATTTTAGAACATGGGTTGTATCCAGTAGTGCCAGGTGTTGACCTAAGCAATCTGATTATTTAGAATACAGGGTTGATCTAATTAGGAAGAATCACCAAGAAGTTTCATTCTTTGTTTGATCGATGGCACTGTCCTTGTTCGTTCCATTCAAAGAGTTTGTATGAAGCGTGTTCATGAGTGTTGGGCATGCCAAACGTTTAGGGGGGCCTAACATAGAAGACTTTCCCAAACATGATGGCTTCCGTGAGAGTTAAACCTGCCTGAAAGGAGTCTTAAATGCGATAAATTTTCTCTAATCAGGGGAATGCAGCCACCCAGCCCCCTGCGACCTGCCCCCTACGCCTATGAAAGTATAACGATAAAATTCACGCTAAACATTACAGCGAAAGCAGTGAAGAACAGGTATGAAGTTATAACCTCTGCATGGGATATTCTTCTAATAGGCTGACAAGCCTCTTCATCTCCACATCGTAGTTTAGCATGATCAACCTTGTACACCATGTCTCCAAATTTTATATGCTCTGTAAGCTGGACCTGCGGAAAAAATACCCTCATCTTTTTAATCTTATATACAGATAATGGGAGAGTCATAAAAGTGTTTGGACACCTGAAAGGGTAAAGCTTTCTATCTACTCATTCGATTCCAAACAGTATTTGTATAGCTAGCATGGAAACTAAGGAAGCTAACATCATAAGTTCATATGAATCTGAAAAATCATTTGACAGCAACAGGCTTTTAAACGTCCACACAATTTTCTGACTCCCCAAATTAAAATATTTGTTGAAAGTGTCCACCGTATAGCAGAGCTCTGTAGGTAACCGTATGAAAGAAGTTTGACAGAAAAACCTCAGTTGAAACAACAGACTTCTGTTCTAGTACAGTTGCCCTACTTCCGACTAGTTGAAAGCCTCTGTCATCGTAAATTCTGAAGACAGCCTGCTTTTTAGGTATAACAAATTTGGTAGATCAAGATGATTTTCCCTTTGGTCTATTAAAGCAGTTTCATTTTGATGAGTGAAAATGTGACATGTGATATTCAGTCAAACAAACACAATACAACAAACATTCAGAGATGAGCAAACTACACAAACCGGTCTGAAGTCATTACAGTAAATTTCAGCATTCAAGAATTCCTGCAGATCACAGAGATTGCCAAGTGTTGCACTCATTCCAATTATCTGAATCTTGGCTGGATGATAAAACAGTAGTTACAGAATTATTAATGTCGGGAGTACAACTATTGACCTTGCAAACGAATACAGATAGATATATAGGTAAAAGCTCTATTAAGCCCCCCGGGGGAGGGCTTATTCAACTTTTGACACTTTTTAGTCCTTTTACATCACATTTTGCGGTTTAAACATACAATTTTACGAGCTAAATGTATGAATTCGACACAGTCTCATCTCAAACCATATCAAAATTAACATGCAAACTTATTTAGCTCAATAACTGGAAACTCTTTGGTAACCTCTGGAATTTTATTTAAGTGGGGGGGCTTAATAGAGAGGGGGGCTTAATAGAGCAGAGCTTTTACGGTAAACGAGAAAGTATTATCACAAGAGATATAGAGTAGATCCTTCTACAATGAAATAGTAGTGTACTTTGGGATAGCACAGGGTGTGTAATTTGGGTACAGCATTTTATGGCAATCGTCATTTCAGGCATACATCATACACAATGGATTGAGACTGCATTGGGAGAAAGTTAACCAGACCTTTGGCAAAAGCGAAAACAGAAGACCGTCAGTGATAAAGCAAGGCATAACTGATCGTAAATCAGAATAAGCCATTCATGCAATGTAAAGCTTGACTCTAACGAGGAGCGAATAGACCTTTTAGCTATTCTACAAAAGAGCCTGGATCGAGCGTTATTTTTATACATGAGGTTCGATAGAGTGGCGTTAGAGCTTCTATCAATATTGTGCATATTCGAAAATTCTACAAAATGCACTTTGCAGAATTTTCGAATTTGCACAATAGTGATAGAAGCTCTTAACACCACTTTATCGAGCCTCGCGTATAAAAATAACGCTCGATCCAGGCTCTTTTGTAGAATAGCTAAAAGGTCTATTGCTGCCTGTAAAAATTTGGGATTTTAAACCATGTTTAAAGAGTCTAACATTTTGCAAATGATCGTATGATTGAAATCTTGAGCTTCTGTTATTGCTTTATTAAATGTACAGTTGATGACAAGAATCAATGTATGTCTGAAATGCATGTGTGGGAGTTTTAGCCTCGTCTGTGTGCAGACTCAGATGATTTCTTTTCAGAGAGTTTCTCCTCTTTTATTGGAGCAAAACCATAATTCTTTCTGAAAGGATACTTTTGAAAGGGAAACCATTCGAGTCTGGACACAGGCTACCTCTAGCCATCATATTTGGCAAACAGGCCAGTTGTTCCAAAATGAAATAAAGGGTTGATACTTCAAGTCAAACTTCAAACTTCAAATTTCAAACCTCAGGTCATACCTTTCGTATACATGAGCTTTGTTAAACACATTTCCAGTCGAGCACCACGGCCTCCTCCCTCTCCAATCATATGCAACTACGAAAGAAGGAATTGATATCAAATCAAAATCTAAAATAATTTTCAGCAAGCAAGTTGCCTCTAAGGGAGCGGTCATTTTTGATCCTGGGTACCAGGGCGGAGGATAATTTCACACAATTAGACAACATTTCATACCCCATCTTGAACATAGAAAAAGTATCCTTCTCAGGAGACCATTTGTCGGAAATCGTGCTCCTCCTGTCAGATTTTTTGTGATTTTTTGTGATTTTTTGAAGATTTGGTAGGAGAAATGAAGCATTGAACATGAATTTATCAACGTTGTAGGATAAATTCTAAAAGGAATTATTGAAGGGATATTGTTGATAAATATTTACTAATTTTGTGGGTTGCAAGGTTGGATTCCAAAATCAGACTAAATTTAGTTACTGCAGAATTAGCTCAATCATATCACGCATGAATATAACGAATATTGTTACAACCGTTGTTGTTGTTGCTGTTGTTGTTGATGATTTTGCCGTCGAAAAATTTTGGTTCTTTAATTTGCCTCCGGTATCGGCCATGACAACAGTCAACGAATGCTACTCGTTTGAAACGTTTCATATGTCCGGTGCTT
>REGL01000016.1:535894-579363 GCA_004194395.1 Aurelia aurita complex sp. Pacific | reverse complement strand
ATGACTAAAATGTTTGAACTTTTCAATGAGACAACTTTTGTTGGAATCTTTTGTGAAATTTTCGTGAAAAATGTAAAAATACGATCATGTTCTTTGCCTATTTTCATGCTCCGAAAGATAACAACTGCAGTTTTATTCTTAAACGTTCCTGTTTTGTTAATTGTACCATTACTGTAATACTATTATTTTGCAGGAATTGTGATGAGCTAAATCCGTTAGCAAATTCTACTGTGCGTCGAAGAGGATTTACAAGTGAACATTCATCAGATATCTCTCCATCCATGGAACCAATTAATTCAATTTGGTGCTTAGACTGTAAACACAATATGATAGCTGTTGGATTTTCGTCTGGGAGTCTCGAGGTTGGTTGCAATTACTGTAAAATTCAAATAAAAAAATTCCTTTTTTATATCCAGATAAAATTCTTGCAATATATGTTACTACTTACTCTATGAGTACTGCAATATATGTTACTACTTACTCTCTGAGGATGTTGTCCCTCTTCTTCATCGTTCACAATAAATTACTACTTACTCTACATATTGATACCATACAACTATACAACACTACAGGGACGATAACATTAGGAGCAAAATGGCGTGACTACCCCATGGTCTAAATGTAACAAAAACAATAAACACTACAGAACAAAATGCAAAAAGAAAAACAAGAAAAAGAATACTTGGAATTAATCACTATACCCTAAATACGAGATAAGTTAACTACAATAAACCTTTGTGGCATAAAGACTGCGGGAAAGGAGTTTTGAAATGATTCCCTCTTGGAATTGTTGAACTTTTGTGAGAATCTGTACAAAATTATTGTTTGCCGCAAAAAGTGAAATATCTCCTTACAGATCTGAAAATATCTCACTCAAGCTTTCGCCGAAATGTTCTTAATTTCAAATCTGAAATTTCAAATTTCCAAAAGTTTTGTTCGTTATCAAAAAAGTGAATTTAATTTCTTTGAAAGCTAAGGAAGAGTAAGGTTCATTTCTGGACGAGCTGTTCTGTGTTTTTAAATCTTTCTCTCTTGGCTACAAGAGTTTGGCTGGATCTCAGTATGCTAGTTTATACACCAAAGCCTCTTATTTAGGAGACGATGTATGAGAAAAAGTTTTCGTCTCAAGATTCTACCTTTATCTTCAGTGCTTAGAAACAGCGTAGAGAATAGTTAGACGCCATACTTTAAGTGTTATTCCGACAGCATAGGGCTCAAATCTTGAAAAAGGTCGGTGTAAAATTCTATATCAGTCTTCTTTGAATTAAGTGGCTTGGAAGGAACTTAGGTTTTTTGTTGTAAGTCTGCCGTGGATCTTTATTGATATCTTGACTAGTTTTGAAATGGCGTCATTTGTTAAATTTGAGGCTATGACGTCATCAAATTTTTAAACCCTAAACCAGAAAAGCTACAGATTTCTGCTTGCCACCACATTGTAGACCTTCATAGACTATGGTTTTCTTGAAGGTTACATCATTTTTCCTCTATTGGTTTAGGATTTACAATGATTTTAATTTTTTCAAAATTGTCCATGAATTTTTTCAAGAGTAATTAAGTTGCCACCATTTTGAAAAAAATCAATATACCAAAAAATTTCCACGGCAGATTTCCATAAGTTCCTTTCAAGCCATTCAATCCAAAGAAAAATTTCATATAATTTTACACCCACCTTTTTAAACATTTGAAAAATTTGAGCCCTATGCTTACTCCCACTACAATTTTGGCTGCACCTGCAAGTAGGTTGTGATTCATTTCTAGGTTTATAATATCTGTGGAAAAAGACTCATTGCTGCCATAAAAGAAGAAAGTGGTGTCATTGCTGTGAAGATTGCATCAAGGTAAAGTTGAAAGGATTATTCTCTGTTACAGCATGGAACCCATGAATAATACGTAAAGTAAACAAACTTCTTTCAAAATGACGATTTTGCAGTTTTTTTTGACAGGCCATATCATACACATTTTCCACTATTTTTCTCAGAATGAAAGTGCAATTTTGAAGATGAACTCTTGAACTTCGGTGAGAAACGAACGAAACACCCATATATTGTAAGATTGCAAAGATCTTAGTGGATTTTTGGTAATAACTTTATTGTGGATTCATCCCATCCACCAAAATTTACTGTATCCTCTGTTTGACCAAATTCATCCTTGCTTCGTGTTCGTGCTTTGGGTAATAAAGCGAATATCAGGACTCATGTAATACACCTTGATTAATGGTGGTGAAAGGGGCCTGTTGTTGCCTTTTCTTCATGATATGTCTGAGGAAATGTTTTCTCTGTTTCATTTCAGGAACACAGTGGTGCTAGGCAGATTAAATGGACTGGTAGATATAATTGAACTTCGTCGCAATCAGCTTGATTCTGTTGAAGATATTGAATCAGGGGAAGCATCATCTCCTGGTCGCAATGATTCATTTGGATGCCAGATGAAACACCGAATCACACAAATTGGTCCGCTCGAACATCTGGCTGTATTTGCTGGCCGCTTTCTTTGTTCAGCTAATGATATGATCCGGGTAGGTTGAAAAGCTTGTTCCGTTTACCACAATGACAGAGTTGCAAACATTCCTTGACCTTCCTCCAAACCTGGATTTCAAGGTCTCAATTTTCCTCAGTTTAACTTTTGTAAAGATAGCCCATATACATCAATAACAGAAAGGTTTCCATTTATCTTTCTTTGATGCATCAGGACCATTACGTGGCTTGAAAAATATGGCACAAAATTTAGAAAAGGAAATTCAAGAAATGGTTCGCGCTCCTGAAAAAATATCAACCCAAACAATTATTGAACCATGCTTTGAATAATATCAATGAATCGTTCAGTAGCATGGCCAGGGTAAAAGAACTGGGGTTGTTGAAAAGAAGGAATCCGAAGGAATCTAGAAGTGAGGCCTCTAAAAAAATTTTTGAGGACAGGCCTCCACTTTGGCTCAAAATGCCTTTCTTTGTCCAATTTTTGCCAGCACTAAAATGTAACCTTCCACACTTTTGTAACAGTTTTCTTTCAGTCATCGCCATCTTCAGGAAAACTTTGAGTAAACACTCTTTAGTTTGGCTCAGATCAGAATGCCCCTCTCGATCCAATATTTGACAGTGCCAAGATTTAGACTAACCCAGATTTAGCCTTTTTCACAAACCTTCCTCAATTTTATGCACAAACCGTCCTCCAAACCAAGTTTTTGTAGGTTTGTAGGGTTTTTGCGTCTCTGCACAATCACTAGATGATAGCGAATAGTATTTCTTGTTTAATAAAACCAAGTATCCATAAACATGTTCAGCTGACAAAAAAATTAAGATTGTGATTCATTAGCTTAGTAATATACAAATTTGGGCTTGCAAATCATTGCCACGCCAGTGACAGATACATTTCTATGATTTTCCATAGCGCTGTTATTTTTAGAAGAATGTTTTTTTCTTTAACGAAAGTATTTCTGGGGAAACATTTTTTGGACGTTGAGCTCTTAGGTTTAGCGGTAGGGTTAGGTTTTCATAATTCTACCTTTAGAAAATTAGATTTGATGTGACCACGTTGCTTTGTTTTTGTAGGTATACGATATTGATGATGCAAATCTTGTCACGCCTTTGAATTCAAATGAGAATGAAATTACTGCCTTTCATCAAATAAGAGAGGTAAGTGCATTGAGCAAGTTGAAAAGTCCATCCAGCGGTATTGTACAAGTTCCTCTAAATTTGAAATATGATACATGGTGCACCAACGAATAGACAAGGGGTTGAAATTTCATATTACCTGGGAGTACTAGACAGAAGTTTGGTAGAACGATATTCAGTTGTTAATTGAAGACCAAATTAGTTTGCTTTTCTTTAGTTTTCAAATGAGCGGATTTCCTTGTATTTTCAAATTAGTTTCTTTTTCTTTAGTGAGCGGATTTCCTTGTATTTTATTAAATTTTTTAGAATAACTTCATGATTTCAAAACTAGCGATAATTGTCTAAAAATGCCTTTAAGATTGTCATTGAATAATCACATGCACAAAATTTGCAAATATGCTCATTAAAATCCTACTGGTTTGTTTCCTTATAATCAATGAAAAGAAATAGTCAAAAGTACATCTACTGTCCCTGTCATGGTGGGAGTAGACACATCGGAGACATATGGGACATCGCGGGTCCAAGCTGTCAAAGACATAGATTATCGCAGTATCAAGTACGCTACTGGTTTAAACAACTTATATTTGGTATAACTGTGCTCTATCTTGTGCTGCTCAAACTTTATATCTCGCAACTGAAAGTCCGTCTCGAATTGGATGTCATTTGAGATTTGCGATAACGCAAAATTCCTTTCCAAAACGCTTCAATTGTTGTTATTCGCGGGCATTTGCAGGTGACATCTAATTTGAGCCAGACTGTAGATGTCACCTAAGATTTGCGATAACGCAAAATTCCTTTGCAAAACACTTCAATTGTTGTTATTCGCGGGCATTTGCAGATGACATTTAATTTGACACCGTTTTCCTTGCAGAATCCATCACTATCTGTAGCAGTTGGATACAATGATGGTTCTATCACATTGTTCAATACAGTCGGCGAAGAACCAAATGTATATCGTATTCATGACTCCTCCATAGTGTCAATTTGCTCCTGCTCAAAATATTTCGCAAGTTTGGACTCTGATGATAACATCTTGATTTGGTCACCAGATGAACAAGGTCAACATGTAGAGGTTCAGGTCAGCGAATTTTATTTAAATTTGCTTCATCCAATAAAATTGTTCGACTTTTGTGTCTTATTTTGTATGGGGGCAAAAGGCCCCCTCCCCCAACGGTAGCTCGTTGTATACATTAAAATCGAAAACTTTCGGACGATCAAACTCTCCAAGGTGTATTTCCACATTGAAATTGTCAGTAACTATATTTTTGAGTCAATGAAGGTACGTATTCTTTTCATCTGCAGTCTTGAAAACTGCTTTCAGAACTATTTCCTTTGTTGAATACTTTTGATGCATCTATATAGTTAGTTGAAATGATTATGGAAAAATTTTTTGTCCGAAAATTTTTGTCCGAAATTTTCGAAAAAGCGTCCGACAGTTTTTTGTCCGAAGTTGTTTCTCCGAAAATTTTCCGTCCGAAAGTTTCGATTTTGTTGTAAACAATTTTACTGAACGGTTCTTAAAATTAGTTGTTCTTATGGGCGGGTTTTTGCTGTATTACATCAACGTGACGCAATGTAATACATTAAGGCTGACAACGCTTTACTTTGGAAGGAAGTAGATTCATTTATCCTTGAACTTCTTCGCGTTTCCAGTTGTTGATTGTTTATTCTCAACTTGTTGTTTGTTTGCAGGATGTTCCTGCTGATCCAGCCTGTTTACATTTTCTAGATGCCTGTACGTTATGCGTTATTTCTCAGGTAAGCAATAGCTTCTAATGCTACTTGTTCATGTACGGTATTTGTAAATAGTCAAATGATCTTTGCACCGCTCTCTTTACCTAGACTTATTACAGTTCGTCCCTAGTTTTTGCTCGCTATTGAGTAAAATTACTAATTGAATTGAATGGAATCGCTCAAAATCAATGATACTTCTTATGGTTCATTATTTAATCTAAATTATCTGAACTTTATTATCTGAAGTCATCATCTTCTGTTGTAATTTCGTTGTTGGTAAGCTGTAGACTCACTTGGCTCGGGAAACGACTGTATCCAAAATGCTACCAAGAAATAAACAAGCATTACTGCACCACTTCGTTCAATATTTAATTTACTGATAAAGCAAGTGTAAGATTGATGTAAATAGATACAGGAAAATTTGGAAAAAACCTGTCAGCTTCCGTTGACTTGCCCAAGTCTATTTCATCAAAAGACTTATTACCGTTGACGGAACAGACTTGGGGCAAATCTAGCTTCCCTTGACTTGATTAGTGCAATGTTGATAGACCGTTTGTTGTCTTTTAGAGTTGTATATCACTATTTGATGCAACAACTGGCTGCCTCCTTCACACAGTCAACTCAATTGAAGAAAATGTTTCTCTACCAAATTCAAACTTGATTTGTTTTCCTCGTCAGAACTCCATTATTATGGCTGTCAACAGGTCTGTTCATTCAGTTACATTCCCTACGTTATCAAAGAGTTTCGTAGCGCAAGCGAATAACTGAAGTCTTTCTTGGACAGTTTTTGTGAGGACATTAGGTGAGGAAATATTATATAATAAAAGATCGCTTTTTGTTTCGTACAAGATATTTCATAGATGCAAGTATCTGTCACAACTACATGCATATTTATGTATATATTTACAACATTAAGAGTTTAGTAGAATTGGATAGACTGATTTTAGAAAAGGCGCAAAATTTTATTTATGGCTCATAATATTTCGAGATTTTCAAAACTGCATATTTTGATATAAAAATGAATGTTTCAAGAACAGTGTCATTTTCTGCTGCGTTTCTCATATATTCAATTTTTTTCAAAATGTGGTGCTACTGAAGTTGGATCCTGGTGGCCATCGCAAATTATTCTTAGAAGTTGAAATATCATTTTTTGGGGAGGTTTGCTTTGTTTCCAAGACCCAAAGCACATGTTATGAGAGGACTAAGGACGAGAATTCCTCACTTATTGCTGTGAATCCACTGGGAAATTTAAATTAACCAGGAATAAACTGCACTCATGCCAGTTTGTTTGAAGGATTTCATAATCTCCAGTTCACTCTTGATATTTTCTGTCATTGGAAACATTATTACTGTGATTGAAAACTTTTGAGATTAAGACCACCCAGTCTTCTTTCAACTGAAACTAAATCCAATGTCTCCAAGAAGAGAAGATTGGATTAATAAAGTAGAAAAGAACATGACCAAAGTAAATCTACGAATCTTGTCACAGACAAATTCAGAATTGTTCCACATTATTAGTTGTCACAAAAGAATTAGCTGTTGTCAAACCAGCTTTCTTTCCAGTTTAAAAATGTCAGATTGCGTCTTGTGATAGTAAATTTCACCGTGAGTGACTGTGTCAACTGAGGGCTGAGAGTTTCGTCGTGTTTTTTGGGTTTTTTGTATATGAGAGTTTGGACATATCTACTGCACAGGTCAATTATACCTGTATCCTTTTTTTAATTGGTAGCATATTGGACAGTGAAACATATTGGCAGTTATTTTTCGGGCTAAGCTTATATTGAATCGAAACTTATCACCGAAATCCCTTGTTTACCTGCCTTCTTTGACTTGATAGTATCACTTCGGTCAACGGGTTGAAAAGGGTCCAGGCAATGATTCAATCATAATTCGATTGAAAAATGCACCAAAGAGGTTAGTCAATTTGACTGTTTCGTTATGAGTCAATATTGAGCTAGGTTTGCCGCAGGGATACAAAGGACTCAAGCAGTTAGTCTATGCTGTACCCTGGGTACCAGACTCTCTCAAAGAGAATGAGACTTTTGTGTTTTTCAGAGAGTCTGGTACCCAGGGTATCTATGTTGAATCCCTTTAAACTTTCCTAGCAGTCAGTCTTTGATAGTAGAAATTGTAGGTTATTTGTAGGTAATTGTCCAGTTTGTTCATACATCTTTCTATTAAATCGCACGAATTCTTCACAAGAAGCAATTGATGTTAAACGCTCTCTCTGCCTTCCTCTTCTACTAATTTCCATTTCTTCCCAACAGTTTTCTTTGCTGCTTTCTCATACTGCAAAAATAGCGAAAAGTACCATCGTTCCTGTGCAAAATCGAAACTTTGATGGGGTCTTTGACTAGCTAAGCTTAAAGTAGGGAACACAGTGATCCAGAATGCAAAAATAAAGGAAGAAAATACAAAATATCACAATAATTAAATTTAATCAAAACCGTTGTAATGATATATGGTCTTAAAGAAGATATGTTAAGGATCAAAACAAAGCAAACAGTAGACTTTTAGGACTTCTGAGTCCGGAGATATTCGTTTCCAAAGTTGGATGAAATTGACATTGTTTACTTTTCATGTAATTTTTGGTAGATTTCTACAGAATGCTCAATACAACAACAAATTCATTTACTAATAGCTCTGCCCAGGGTTATCCGATTTTAGCTCTGTTTCTTTTAATTGATAGAACTACTTATCACCTTGCAAGGGAGTTGCTCGTTGCTTCAACTGGATCCCAAATTTTTGTTTTTGTGTTCTTTTTCCTAAATGCACTTATATTCCTGAAATGGACACCAAAAATGCGTAATTTGAGATTAAAAGTACAAAATTACAAAATTAAGGCCGAATATGTCTACCAAACCTAGATTTTATCACAGCAGCACATTTCAGCAGATAGTCTGCCAAAGCAATCACTCAGGATCGTGCAGGGAAAAAAGTTATTTTAGTTTGAAAGTGGCCACTTCTACTTTTTTGCTATTTTGAGCCTCCATTATTTTCATGTGCACCTTCAGACAAACGCAAATCCTGTACTTCATGCTTAAGATGTATCATTCTGAATGGTTTTATCCTTGTCAATAAGTGTTCTGACAAAAATGAAAGTAAAATTGAATTAAAAGGCTCCTCCGCAGAGGCATTTTGTGGCTCTCTAATTGAACTGTCTTAAGCCCTGGAATAGCATGGTCTGAATATGCAATTTTAGCCTTGAAAGAGTACACCAGGAACGTTTTGTAGCCAACCAGCTTCAAGACAAGGCAATACTATATGGACAATGTTATGTGGGATGTTTTTGTGCGCATCCTGATCATTTCACTTCAGTAATTACCATGAAATTGATGTAATCAAGTCAAAACGATAACACTTCACAGTTCCAACTCTACTTGTCTTGAGGAACCATCGCTGATGACATCTTCAACTTTGTATGGATCATTTTTATTTGTGTGAGTTGAGAAAACATTAAATATATTATTATTACAATGTTTTTGGTAATTGCATACAGATCAAAAAAGTATAAAAGGCCTCTGCGGAGGAGATAGTGAATTTGCTTTTACTTTCCGGAATGCCAGAACACTTGTTAAAAAGGATAAAACCATTCAGAATGGTATATTGTAAGCATGAGTTACAGAATTTTCGTTTGTTTGAAGGTGCACATGAAAATAATGGGGGCTCAAAATAGCAAAAAAGTGGTAGTGGCCACCTTCAAAATAAAATAACTTTTTTCCCTGCACGATCCTGAGTGATTGCTTTGGCAGACTATCTGCTGAAATGTGCTGCTGTAATAAAATCTAGGTTTGGTAGACATATTCGGCCTTAATTTTTTTTATTTTGTACTTTTAATCTCAAATTACGCGTTTTTGGTGTCTATTTCAGGAAAATAAGCGCATTTCGGAAAAATAACAAGAAAACAAAAAAGTGGGTTCTGAAAGGATCAATTGAGCAACTCTCTTGTAAGAGGACAAGTTGTTCTATCAATTAAAGCAACCAGAATTAAAATCGGNAGCAAAAAAGTGGTAGTGGCCACCTTCAAAATAAAATAACTTTTTTCCCTGCACGATCCTGAGTGATTGCTTTGGCAGACTATCTGCTGAAATGTGCTGCTGTAATAAAATCTAGGTTTGGTAGACATATTCGGCCTTAATTTTTTTTATTTTGTACTTTTAATCTCAAATTACGCGTTTTTGGTGTCTATTTCAGGAAAATAAGCGCATTTCGGAAAAATAACAAGAAAACAAAAAAGTGGGTTCTGAAAGGATCAATTGAGCAACTCTCTTGTAAGAGGACAAGTTGTTCTATCAATTAAAGCAAGCAGAATTAAAATCGGATAACCCTGGGCAAAGATATTAGTAAATGAACTTGTTGTTGTAATGAGCATTCTGTAGAAATCTACCAAAAATTACATGAAAAGTAAACAATGTCAATTTCATCCAACTTTGGAAGCAAATATCTCCGGATTCACAAGTCATAAAAGTTTACTTTTTGCTTTGTTTTGATCCTTAACATATCCTCTTTAAGACCATATATCATAATAACCGTTTCGATTAAATTTGATTTTTGCGATATTTTGTATTTTTTTCCTTTTGCTGGATCACAGTGAGATCCAGCGTAGTAGCTCTGAAAAACTTGGTTATTCTCTGATTGCTCTAACATTCCAAGATTCTCCCTTTACAGGGTGTTTGTATGTCATAACATTCCACGATTGTCCCTATTGAGGGTGTCGAAAATTTTATCGCAAAACTGGAGAATGAAATATTTGCTTCCAAAGGATTTCACCTCAAGTTCTTCCAAGCCTGAAATGTTCCCCAAAAATCTTTTTAGTGACTTGCGATAAAAAAATGTCTTGATTTTGCTATTACAGCATACTGCATTTGAAATTGACCATACTTACTAAAATATCAATTCAATGATAAATGATTGCATCAATATATCCAAACTGCATGTCATCGGAAAGAAGATAGATTGTGCTTTCAGACAGTATACATTACGTCTTTTCAGATCTTATTATTTTTTGCCAATCCAATTTTCAATTATAGTTGGATTGCGTTTTTTCTCAAACACCCTGTGTAAATTCCNTTCCCCAAAAATCTTTTTAGTGACTTGCGATAAAAAAATGTCTTGATTTTGCTATTACAGCATACTGCATTTGAAATTGACCATACTTACTAAAATATCAATTCAATGATAAATGATTGCATCAATATATCCAAACTGCATGTCATCGGAAAGAAGATAGATTGTGCTTTCAGACAGTATACATTACGTCTTTTCAGATCTTATTATTTTTTGCCAATCCAATTTTCAATTATAGTTGGATTGCGTTTTTTCTCAAACACCCTGTGTAAATTCCCTTCTCTGGTTCCCTCGTTCCTTGGTCAAATTTTTCATTGCACGCGGTCGAGGTCAGCGTCCTATTCATCTCCAAGGTTACCGAAGACAATCCAATGCACTGATTTATGATCTCTCTTTTGTTCCGGGATGGCCTAAGTTGTGTTGGTTGTGTGGTCACACAACATCTTGCCTTCAAACTGCTGCGATAGATCGTTAAAAAGTCGGCGATATGTCGAGCAATAAGAAGAAAGTTCTTCCAAGATGCATCCAATTTGGACCACCAGAACGTTCTCCTGAGAAGCAAAAAGAATTGGAGAAAGGTTTCATTTTAGATGGGATTGCTGTCGGGACATTTTCAGCCAACAGCCCTCATGCATCTCCAAAATTATCGACTGCTATTCCACCATATAATGCGCGCAAAGATGTTCATTCTTTACAATATTTTGAAGGCAGAGAAGTAACAAAAACTTTAAAGAAAACAGGGCAGGTAGGTGATTGATTCTTGCGCAGTCCCTTCTCGATTTTACGGCAATAAGTAATTTCAGTGGCAATAATAAAGTAGATATAAAAACCATGACGTAGCATGGCGTTTCGAGCAAGTACTCGTTATCAAGTTTTCGTTCTCGATTTTGTAAGAAATGTCGTTGGAATTGTTAATAGAAAACAAATTATCTGGAGGGAGTTATCAGTCATGTATTGGTCTACAATCCTGGTCAAAAAAGGTTGGGACATGGGTAAATTTTGAGCGTTTTAGTGATGTTTCCTAAAATATCAAGACGAAAATGTATGACCTTCTGATCCCCCCTTCCCCCCAATTCAATGTTGCCAAAGGCAAATGGAATTTGATTCAAGCAACAGTGAAATAGGGGAAGCGAGACCGAAGAAGTGCAATTTTGTGACTTGTCCCAAGTATTTTCACCAAGATTGTAGCTGGTACCTAGCATGTGTTTTTTTGTATTTCTAATCAATACGAAACATCAATTCATTCTTATCTCTTGAACATCTCATGATGAGGAGGTAGAGTTGGGTTGCCCTGGTTGCCTTGGTTGATGGAATTTCCTGTCAAAGAATTGCTTGATTCAACAAAATCATATTTGCACTGCAGGAAGACTCGAAAATGTGCCATTTATAAAGAAATTCCTGATGCAACTTGATGCAAACTCCACAGAAACTTGCAAATTCCAAAAGGAACAATAGAGCATACTCAATGCAAACTGATTGTAAAATTTTTTCAGATGGTCTTTTACTAATATAAGGGCTCTTAGTAAGAAAATACAATTTGCACAAAGTTTGCATCAGTTTGCCTTGAATGTCGTCTATTTTTTCTTTTGGAGTTTGAGAGTTTGTGTTAAGTTTGTGCATATTTGCATGTCTGCAAGAAGCTCCAAACAAGCTGACTCTTTAAAGTAATTTACAAACTCCTAAATCTGAAACACACTCAAACAATCTTGCACAAATCTGCTGCAAACTATATGCAAACAGAATGCAAACCCCATTTTCTATAGGTTTCTCAGATTAATTTTGTTCTTTTAGTACCCAATTGGAGAGTCAATAAGTGGTAAACAAGTGGATTATTTCTATGAAAATGGCACAATGGGAAAATACATCAAGTCAAGGAATAATGCTGGAGCAGGTAGGCAATCACTCTATGACAGGGCTGAAGCCCACAGGGGGCTGAGGGGCAGAGTGTCCCCAGGTGTGCCCCTAGGAGTCTAAATGTTGTAAATTTGTCTCTGCATGCTGCAGGGGCGTAGGAAGCATCATAAACCTATGGAGGCACAACATTTCAAGGGCACTTTTGGTTAAGGTAAAGGTCCTAAAGGGCCACTTCCAGAAACAAAAATAGCACTTTTTCTTTACAATTTCAAAATCTTTGGAGTAAATGCCCCCACTGCCTCATGTTGGATTCTTTGTAAGTCATTGGTCAACTTTTGAAAGCTTTTGTTGGATATAATAATGCATTTACTGTAAGTTGCATTTACTGTAATTTACATGAATTTATTTAGCATCCCTGGACTAATTCTGGCAGGAATTATTGAGCCTACTGCATAGTTTTCCTTCATATTCACTAATTGTGCAGGTCCAATGGCTGTGAATTGCAAAAGAAGGCTGATTTAATTTCTGAAAACTTCTCTCAGTCATCCAAAATTCCCACAGAAAACCAATCTTAGGTGGCTTTGCATAAGCAAATCTAGCTCCTTTGTGAGCTCCCCTGGTTTTGGACAGAGAATCTGAAAGAATTTGGGGATAATCCTTTTTGCACTTGCCAGCTGGCACCCTATTGTTGTCAGCTGAGCTAAAAAAATTATGGTGCATGTTGCAACTACAGCGAGGGAGTAGAGTAGTTTGACCAGTTATCAATTTTTGTTTTCTCCTTTTTAGGACATTCCACTAATGTTGTTGGTGGTCATGGACTATTTATGACAAATGTAAGCCCAGTGAATGGATTCAATGGACCATTTGGCTTTCGAAGGAACACCCCATGGCTTAGAGAAAACCCGTCTTCTTTCAAAGGTAATTGTATTTTCTCCTTACCATTTCCATTGCTGCTCTCCAGGCCAGGGGACACTTTTTGACCAGATTTTGGTTGGGGACGTGCCAAACCAAACCCTGACCTCACACACAGGGCCGTCGCGAGGGAAGTCGAGGAAGGGGGGTGTAAACCTTGAATTTGCCGACAAGGGGCGTGGTTATCGGGCGTGGTCGTTGAAAATTCAACCTTATCGTTGATATATCTTCTATGATATGACAGTCACCCTTTGAAACGTGATTGTCGAAAAAACTGTTGGATGTCGGTTAATCTTTTGGCTAATCTTCTTGTAAAACTAAAAGGGTACCAACGTTAGACAGGGACTTAGGTAGGGCAGTGCGAGCGAAGCGAGCAAAAAGTTTTGCGCATCTGCAACGGTTATACCAGGGTTATANACGTGCCAAACCAAACCCTGACCTCACACACAGGGCCGTCGCGAGGGAAGTCGAGGAAGGGGGGTGTAAACCTTGAATTTGCCGACAAGGGGCGTGGTTATCGGGCGTGGTCGTTGAAAATTCAACCTTATCGTTGATATATCTTCTATGATATGACAGTCACCCTTTGAAACGTGATTGTCGAAAAAACTGTTGGATGTCGGTTAATCTTTTGGCTAATCTTCTTGTAAAACTAAAAGGGTACCAACGTTAGACAGGGACTTAGGTAGGGCAGTGCGAGCGAAGCGAGCAAAAAGTTTTGCGCATCTGCAACGGTTATACCAGGGTTATACCAGGGTTATACTACCCTACATGTATGTAATCAAGAGACCACCTTAATTTACAGTCTGAAATTCTCGTAGTATCAGCGCTCTGGAGAATAGAATAGCTGAATTGGGGCTTCCCATATTTGGATGGACATTTGTCGGCAAATGCTGTCTTGAGGATCGAGCTTGATTTGCCGACAGCCAATTTTCCAGGGGGGGTGTCACACCCCCTACACCCCCCTATGGCGACGGCCCTGGCCACACATGAGCGGGCAAGTACTGTAAAATATTTGAGTCCATGTTTGTCCAAAGGAATTGGCGAAAATAAACGGTTCTTCCATCACACAGCACGATTTTCCTACCACAAACAACCAGTTTTTCGGACAAAGGTGAAATTTGAATATCAATCTTCCTATGCCATCAGCTTTTCAAAAAATCAAGTTTTCTAACCTCCTATCTAATCAAAATTTTGAAGTTTACCTGTAAGCTGGTGAGCCTGCCAAATTTAAGCAGAAAAGACCAGTCTTTCAAATTTTCACATGAGCGGTTCTGCCTTTGTCCGCCAAATTTACGGAAAAGAGACCAGAAATTCCACCTTTTCAAATTCTACCTTTGTCTGGGAACCTGTTTTGGGACACTTGTACTTCCACGGCCATGATTACCACTTGCTTTCTTAAACAGTAGTTGGTCGAGGCTACCAGTTTTTGGGACAAATATCGTCAGTAGTACATAATGTTAAAATTGTCCTCCAAATTAAAGAAAAATAACAGCGGAAATTTGCCATCAAAACAACCAATTTTTGGGACAAAGGTGGTGCAAAATTTTTTCGTGAGCTACCGGTTTTCGGGCAAAGGTAGGACCATCGTCCCCATCGTGACATGCCCGCCCTTGCATCCCCATCCAACTTCAGTTATCTGATGGAAACTATATAAGCCGCTCGGCCACATAACCCCAAAACTCACCCCCAATACCGGGTGCGCCAAAATAAACTATGCACGTTTGGCAGGCCACAATAAATCGTACACAGGTCCGATTTTGGAAATTTATGACTTAATCGTTAGCAGAAAGCGTGAATTAGATACTGGGATTTTTGCAAATTTTTTCATTTTCAGTTTTTAGAGCTAGAAGCGAGTTTCCTAAAATGTTAATTTTCGAAAAACACTGAAACGATCAAAAAACATCGATCTAGTTTTCCTAAGAATCGACATGAATGGGCAAAGAGAGAACTTGTTCGTGGTGATTTGGGATTTAAAAATCGACCAATTGTAATCTGCTGTAAGAGAATTCGTACTAAACCCCCAAATCCCTCTGAAAACGTTTTCTCTTCGTTCATTCATGTTGAATCTTTCAAAATTTGATCGACGTTTTTTAATCGTTTTCAATGTTTTCGAAAACGAACATTTTAAGAAACTCGCTGCTGGCTCTAAAAACTGATAACGGACAAATTTGCAAAAGTCTTAGAATCTAATTCAGGCTTTCTGCTAACGATTAAGTCATAAATCTTCAAAATTGGTTCAGTGTACGATTTATTGTTGCCTGCCAAACGTGCATAGTTTATTTTGGCGCACCCGGTACATCCCTCCCCTTCTTATTATTCGCGATGGACGCACAATCGAGCGTTTTGGCTGGACTCACAACAACATTCCTTCAGTTACATTCGCTGAATAGAAGTAGCGTAGCGTTGCTGTTGTCTGTTAAGACTGTTAAGTGAAGTATATCAGTTCAGGTTATGACGGTTAGGAGTAGCCTGTGCGCAGAGTAGAGGCTGCACGCAGGCTAGTAAGGAGCGAAACTCGGCGAAACTGCAATTTTCCCCGGGCGGTTCCATTTATAACTTATAATCAAATGAGACAACCATTCATAACTGCGTAAATTTCGACTTAACCAACAATGGCGAGACTTATTTGAAGATTCCCAGCAAAAAGGACAAGCTGGTTCAATTTTCTTCAGTTTATGTAAAAATTTTCTACGTGCCGTTAATTATCTTACAAATTTTACTATCTAAATCTTAGTCACATATTTATTATAACAACGCAAAAAGGGGAAGGTTCTCCACAGACGTAGGACCCAGGGGGTACAGCGAGCACTGTTGCTCTACTTTTTCGAATATACTCTGTATTAACTTCAGAATGCCTTATCTTGGGTCTTTTTTACGTAAAAAGTGCCCTTTCAGTCTTAAAAAGTGACCATTCGGACTGGCTGTGCTCCCTATGTCCTTGAGGGCTTGAGGCGCTTTCCAGGTTTTTAATGAATTACAGAATGGGTCTATTCAGGCTCGTATTCAGGATAGTTTCTATGTTACTACAAAGGATACAAAGGGTGCATTTCGTGCATATTATTCCGGAAATCTCCGGCATAGATAGGGCTCTTTTTTGCTGGGTATATACCCGACGAAGTGAAAATAACCTCACTGGGAATCTCGGCATGATTTCATCCTTGAATATCAAGAATCGAATGAGGATTTCTTTGCTAAATTGAGATCTTCTAGAAATGGTATTATTCTACATCCTACATCTCCCAACATTCATGTAGTCCATGAGTTATGTATCCAACATAGATCTGGCTTTGGATGAAATATCCTAGCGACAGGGATGGTGCCAGCGGGGGTGCTAGGGGGGGCAGGAGCCCCCCCAAAATTTCACTCAGCCCCCCCATCGGCACTTAAATTTTCGACAATTTCTACGTACTGTCGGCATTTTCATAACCTAAACCTCCAGATTTCTTTGCTGCGTTGTCATCTCAGTGAACTTGAATTGAACTCATTCATAAAAATTTTCTGACTGTCGGCACTCTGGCAGTATTTGCCCCCCTAGCNGCTGGGGGGGCAGGAGCCCCCCCAAAATTTCACTCAGCCCCCCCATCGGCACTTAAATTTTCGACAATTTCTACGTACTGTCGGCATTTTCATAACCTAAACCTCCAGATTTCTTTGCTGCGTTGTCATCTCAGTGAACTTGAATTGAACTCATTCATAAAAATTTTCTGACTGTCGGCACTCTGGCAGTATTTGCCCCCCTAGCATTTCTTCCCTGGCGCCATCTCTGCCTAGCGATGGCATACTGCGCTGGGTATCGAGAATTCGAGATCATGCACAATTCAAGCATAAGCTTAAATGTATATTTTTTTTTCCATTACAACTACTTCATAGTTCATATGCTTTCTCAGCTTTTTCAAGCCGAATATGAATAAGTTTGTAAAATAAATTTAGCACCACCTTGTTCGTTCTTCTTCGCCTTTAAAAACAACGCCTGCAGATCCACAAGTTTTCTCCCAATTAAAATTCTCGCAAAATGCAAAAACAGTTACATATCCTTGGAAAAAAGGTGTCATCCTACCCAATTGAACTATACCGTTTTAAAGTGTCAAAAATATCGTACAGTGATATCATCAGTCTTGTGTGTTGGAGACCACGCCCAAAATGGCCCCTGGCAATTTTAGAATCCTTTGATCACCAGTCCTAGTCCGGGGGGGGGGGGGTAACTACCATATATATCGGTACTGGATGTGCCATTTTTTGGGGTACCTTTTCAGGCAGAAAATAAATTTTAGGGTGTCAATTTTAGTATACATTTTTAAGGTGTCATTTTGGAAGAACTCTTCAGGGTCTGCCTATTCTTACACAGTGCCGTTTGTCAAACAGTATTAGCCGAAAATTTTCAGTACTGGGTTTTTTGCGAGCGTGTCTGAAAAATAAAAATGTCTTCAATATTTCAACTGCAATTGACTGAAAATACCATTCGATGTAAGTGCTGAAACGCCTTAAATTACACAGCCAGCTTTGATAAATATGTATTGTTGCAGTTACATGATAAGATACAAGAGATACATGTAAACATTTTAGGCTAAAGCAAAAGGCTTGAATCTTGAGCGGTGAACCTTTCTTTCTTGTGCAGTTTCTCTTGATTAGAAACAGAACCTAACAGTATGTCGGAACTNGATACAAGAGATACATGTAAACATTTTAGGCTAAAGCAAAAGGCTTGGATCTTGAGAGGTGAACCTTTCTTTCTTGTGCAGTGTCTCTTGATTAGAAACAGAATCTAACAGTATGTCGGAACTGTGTACACATGTGTATCTCTAATTTCTATTGAAAGTATCTTGATACTTCTAGGACCAATTGACAGTCGCTCTGTGCAGCCTTGATGTCTCAAGTGATGTCTCAAGTCACTCTCAACAAAATCTGGAGGTAAATCTCAAAATTTTTGCTGAAGGAGGTACACTATTATATTATATACAAAATATATACTGCATTGATAGGAATTGAGATGCTGCACTGAACTATGGATTTATTCGTATGACAAACCGTCGTCGACAGTGAACAACTCAGGTACCCGAGGAAAAATCAAAAGAACTAGCAATCCTGAATCTTTGAAATCCTCTAAAAAATTCACCAAAATTTAATTTGTTTGAATTTTATCATAAGGGAGGCTTAACCTAACCCTTTGAAGCTAAGCTAACCTTCCTTTTGCAAGATGAAGCTATAACCCGTGAAATTGCGAGATTTTTTTGCTAAGATGATTGTCCCACATTTTTTTTCACTTATACTGTAACCTTTGTACATTTAATCAAACCTTTGCGTGAAATCTTAGAATATAGATATTTTTCATTATTGAGTGTGGATGTATTTCAAGTATAGTTTTGTATCAAAGAAATGAGTAGGAACGCACACAGTTTTCATCATTGTAAATCAGATTTTATTTTAAAAAATAAAAATTTGCTTATCTTTCTTCGCCCGTTTGTCATCTCCAACTTGCCTCGGAATGGAATCACTGTATTGCCAATAAAGGAATATTTCATTTTTGGGAGCATAGGGCTCAAATCTTTCAATGTGGTTGTAAAGTTCTGACATTTTTCTTTGAATTGAATGGCTTGAAAGGAACTTATGGTACTTTGCTGTAAATCTGCCGTGGAAATTTCTTAATATCTTGATTTTTTTCAAAATGGCGTCAATTTAAATTTTTTTGAAAAAAATGATGGAAAATTTTGAAAAAATGTAAATCATCGTAAATCCTAAACCAATAGAGGAAAAATGATACACCTTTCAAGGAAACCATAGTTTATGACGGTCTACAATATGGTAGCAAGCAGAAATCTGTAGCTTTTCTGGTTTAAGATTTAGAAATTTGATGACGTCATAGCCTAAAATGTAATAAATGCTGTCATTTTGAATTTAATCAAGATATTAATGAATTTCCACTGCAGATTTACAGCAAAAAACACTAAGTTCCTTCCAAGACATTTAATTCAAAGAAATCTGTGACAGAATTTCACACCGACCTTTTAAAGATTTGAGCCCTGTGTTATTTTTGCGTGGAGCGTCCTCGGAAAAAAGTTCTGACGTTTGAGAAACAACCTAAATTTTGTTACAGGACCGATCATCAAGTTCGTTTTTTGGAAAGTAGTTCAAGGACCAAATGATTTTTCCAGATATTGCATGGTTGAACTGATAGAAAAGTTTTACTTCAGTCTTTAGTCGAACTGTGTTGTCAGTTCAATTACTGCACTGTGGATCAACAGGTTTCGTTTAGGCCAAATTTGATTTGCAGACAGTCAGGAATTGTAGCGTGCCCGCAAAGAACAGTGGGAGACAATGGCTCTTAAGTGTGAATTCTGCTAAAGAGGACAGGGAAACATGGCACCGAGATAAAAAATCCAGGTTGTTGTGGCCAGGAATTATTCCTTCTAACTTCTAGCTGGCAATAGGTGGCTTTTTCAATGATTCAAGTACCTTGTAAACTTGCTGAAGATGTCAATAACCAGTCAATTTGGTTGTTTGAAATAATGATACATAAAGTTGCGGCGGCACCCAAACTGATGAACGAATGAAAAGGTAAATAAGAGATAAGTGTGAGTTATTCGCCATCCTCGCATCGCTCCAAGGTAGTCCAAGCAAGCCCTTGTGATGTAACATTTGCGCTGCGCGCGAACTGCGGCAAGCTTGTTTCTTGGCATACAGTCAGCAAATCAGCGCATACAACATTCATAACGGAAATTGCCATGTGAGCGGGGATGGCTCAGTGGTAGCACGATTGACTACCATTCTGAAGGTTAGGTTGGTGGTTCGAGTCCTCGCCCTGCCGAACCTGCTACAAAGTGTGAGGAGAGTCACCAATTCCAGGCTAAAGGAACCATGAGGTGTGGTCACATCGAGAGGAAGGACCAGGACGCTGCTTCGATAAGCTCAGCTTCTCAGCGTCCTTAAACTACCTTCGAATGCTAGGTAGAAATGTGTACAAAAAAATGTGTTTGACAATACAATGCTTCATGTTTTCGCTGAATCGGTATAAAACTGCTATTTTCCTTGACAACGACAGTTGATGGGAAGTTTGTCATCGGAAATTTAATTAAGGCAATCTCTTATAAATAGGCCTGTGGAAAACCGCGGTGGCTTCTTTCTCCCATGAGCATTAATGTGATACTCTTAACGCCTAAGTGAACCTTCATGATTCATTAACAACGCGAAAACTTTGGCCTTGAATGTCCACTAGACGCAGCTCATTTCTGGTACCTGGAGCACTTGTTAAAATGGACCGTTCTTAGGATTTACCGACACGCATTTGATAAAAAGAATGTTGCAAAAATGTCAGTATCACTGAAAGCCCCATTCACATTGCTCTGTATTCATAAGGAAACGGACAAAAATTAATCCGTTTTTGCTGTGCGTTCAGATTGCTCCGTAATAGAAAGTGAGCTTTTCGATAAGAACGGATATATTTGAATACGGTGTGCATTGAATCAGTGGCGTAACGGAGCAGCTCGGGGTCCTTAGTAATTTAGCTATACAGGGGCCCCTTGAGGAGGCACATAAATCTTTTCGAGTTTTTATCGGCAAAATCAAGGCGAGCCCAGCACATCATCAGCGGGTTTATGGAAGTTTTATATCTGAAGGCACGTACAAGAAACATATCGGAGATGGTGGCCGAAAATGAATGCGAGCGAAGCGAGCCAAATTCTTGGGAGATTTTTTTGAACCACGCTCTTTTGATTGTCGGAAAACGCACTTTTCCTAGAACATCCGTCATCGAATAAAGAAAGAAAAGGATTGTGATCGATGATATGCTTCGCAACGAAATATTTGAAAACTGAGCTCAAGCATCGTACAGAAGTGGATTTTTGTCAAGTCATCTTCTAAAACGTTCATGTTCCCTTGAAGATAGCAAAACTTCTTTTGACGAGTTTGCAATTTACAGCATTTCTTTATGTGTTAAACTCCATTCGATTTCATTCGTTCGATTCCATTTACAACGGCGTTCAATTCATTAGAAGTCAACAAGTAGCTTCTCCAAAGTTGCATTAGTACGTTACAGAAGATTGTAAGGAGCCCCTAAAGCTCGGGAGCCCTTCGGAGTTGCTCTAACCCCAACCACCGTGCGTTACGCCACTGCATTGAATGCACTCTGATTTCAGCATTAACACCAAACACAGAATCCTGTGAATACCCCATCAACTACAGCAATGCATGATTACGGTAAAGGTGGAGGCAAGGAACTCTTACCATGATGCATTGCGTTCTTTAATTGAATGGTAGACTGATGGACGGTCAAACTAAGACTCGTGGACTTTCACATTGAAAATTAGGACGGAATTAATTCCCTCGATTTCATGTCCCGGATATGGAAACGATAGCAACACTTTACGAAAATATGAGTGCTCCAGCGATGGTGGATGGGCCTAAGTTGCCGGTGTACTATGCGTTTCGGTCCACTATGCGAAAGTGTCCTGCATGAAACGCTATGCGTCTCGGCATGAAACGCTATGCGCTTCCGAGTCACCTATGCGCTTCAGGGTGAGACGCTATGCGCTTCAGGGGCAAACGCAATGCACTTCAGGGTCAGATGATATGATGCCTATTCAATATATTTCTTGGGGAGGGTGAAGTCAGGGGGCGAGAGAAGATGGGGCGGCCCCCCCAATATTGGAACAATTTCCCGAAATATGCCTTTTTGGGCCAAAATCCATACTTAGTCGGGCAAAAAGTTTGATAAACAATGGACTTTTTATTGGGCAGCCCCCAATGATTTATCTTCCCCAACGCTAAGGTTAAGACAATCTGTCAGTTCGTGGTGATTTGTGGACAATGGCGGAAAGAGAGTGAAGACAATTTATCAATTCATAGGGGCTGGTGGGATCTCAGATTAATTCAGGGGGTTCGGGCATTTTATAACTTCACGTCGAAGGATGCTCAAGTTGGGTAGTCGAAACAATGCCTTTATGATACGGGGTAATTATCGTTGCAGTAGTGACCAAGGAGTACTATAAGTATTATTAAGAGGTGGTTGAATCCCCTCGAGTACCAAATAAATGGGGGATCAGAATGATCGAAAGGGGTTACAAATGATTCAATGTAATAATCGGGGGCTGGAACAATCGGGGGGAGATTGGAACCATTGGGGGTTGGGAACATTGAAAATGGTTCTTTTCTTAGTTATATACGTATTTTTCATCTATTCAAAAATTATGTTTACTGTCATTTAAATTTTTCAAGAATTATTAAAAGGGGGGTTGGAAGAGATTTCAAAAAAATTAATCGGGCTGGGGCGATTATTCGGTACTCGAGAGTAGCTGGTTGAAAGAAAGTTTAGACTAATTTTAAGCACACAACCTGAGGGAAACCAACGAATTACTCAATTTTTTAACTATCTTTTAAGATCTTTGCAGAAGAAAGAAAATCAATTCAGATCGCCAAACAATTAAGAAACTTCAGTATACTGGGAAAATATAATTAAAGAAACTGTATATTTTGAAAATGGAAATCCTTTAAACATGTTTACTTTATTAGCTTACTGTATGATTTCTGTACTGGAATAATGCGTAACAATTGGACAGGCTTCAAAAGACATTTTGGAACGTTCACGCGGGGGAACAGGTACTGAATATAAAGATTGTTATGGAACCATTAGAAACTGGTAAGAAACGCCGAATACTCAAAATCTGATAACTTCAAGAGACTTTCAGTACTGTTCAAAATTCTGAGATTCTTATCAAAAATGCGTGTACCCTTATTAGGTCTTATCAAATCGTGCGTTAACTCTAACTCTTACAATCAAGAAACTCGTGTAAAAGTATACCAAACACAATAGTTAAATTCTGAAAAATCAGCTTACGAAAAACAGGATACACGTCGGCGCATGCTAATTGCTGGAGACCTTTCCGGTGTAAACTCGAAAATGTCTTCACTAAATGAACTCTGCAGTACGTTAATCAACAAACGTGACGAATTCCTTGATTCTGAACTGAACATACAGGCGCGGCAGCTCTAATTATAGTGAAATGTGTCTGCTACGGAAACATGAGACGGACACTAATTACAATTGCAACATAAAAGATAGATACGACACGCAATATTAGCGAACCTATTTCCAACACCACACACATCTCTGTGTCTCATCTCCTTAGTAATATTTTTGGTAGCAGTTTCCAAAGAATCTTAGCCTTCGGCTATCTACATTACAGTTATTAGGAATTTTTTGGGCATGATTAATCATATCAAGGCAGACGCAAGCGAGCTTGATTGAGAAACGATGAGTTTGGATCGAGAAAGGATGAGTTCGGAGAATAACATGGAAGACCCTGCAGAATCGAAAGAGAAGGAAAAAGTCAACGAAAACGATTCTGATAACATATTGAAATGTATGGAAGACGACTTCAAACTGATGAGGGATGTCTTCACTTTTCTCAAGAAGAAGAAGGATGATAGCAAGGGAAAAGTCTTCTATCCAGAGGATTGCAACACTGCAACAAAAAGGAGAAGTCTGCGCCGATATGCCTCTAAGTATTCATTGGAAGGTAAGCGATATTTATAAGCGAATGTAGCACAGCTAAACAAGATTTCTGGGGGTGGGGGTATCTTAGTAATACATTGGAGGTATATACTGGGACTTGTCATTGTTATAGAGCCTGTTACAAAATCACAAAATTACTAATATCATTCACAAACATTTATATGGTAAGCTATATCTGGGAAAGCACTTCTTTCTTTGATTTACTCGCCAAAGTGAGGCTCAACGTCAACATGACTAAAGGGCCTGGGGACGAGGTTGGGTCACCGTGCAAGCCTTATCTAGCCCGTGTTCCCGACTCCAATCCATGGTCTGGTCTGAAACACAGGCTAGCCTTATCGAGCATACAGGGACATTTTGGAGTACTGTTTTGATACTTAAATTCATTGTCACACAACCTTTTTTTGTGGAAGAAAATTTTGCAAAATTTAGACTGTGTTCATGTTGTGTTTGAAATAGTTAAAGTTCTGCTATGCATAAACATAGGGCTCAAATCGTTAAAAGGGTCGATGTAAAAATCAGTAACAGTTTTCTTTGAAATAAATGGCTTGGAAGAAACTTAGGGCTCGTTATTGTACATCTGCTGTTGAACATAGTTTCAAAATGGTGGCATTTATTAAATTTGAGGCTATTACGTCATCAAATGTCTAAATCCTAAACCAGAAATGCTACAGATTCCTGCTTGCCACCATATTGTAGACCTTCATAAACTATGCTTTCCTTGCAGAATATATAATTTTCCCTCCATTGGTTTAGGATTTACGATGATTTAAACTTTTTCAAAATCTTTCATGATTTTTTTCAAAAATAATTAAATTGTCAAAATATCTTTCGCAAAAAGTCAAAACATCTGAAAATTTCCAAGGCAGATTAACAGCAAAGTACCATAAGTTTATTTCAAGTCATTTAATTCGAAGAAATATTGCATAGAATTTTACACCCACCTTTATAAAGATTTGAGAGATTTGAGCCCTATGCTGCATACCTTGCATGCAGACTTTACTATTGTGGATGAGTTAGAGGCAAAAAGGAAAATCCTCAACCTGGTTCCCAGGGCCAGCTTCTTACATCAGTACTGAACATCAATGACCTTTTAGGAAGACAATGGTGGGCCTGGGAACGAGGCTGGAAAATCCTGTTCGCCTCTAACTCCTCCACAATAGTAAACTCTGCACGCAGGCTATGTGCTGCTATGCATAGAATGCTGTACCTAAACAAACAATATCATCTCCAGGAAATACGTTATATTTCAAACAATCGCAAAATGAGCGATCAAGAAGCAATGCCGTGATGCTTAAAGCTGTCTGTACATTAGAGGCGGCCAGAGAGATTTTCAAGCAATTTCATGACAGTGGCATTGGTGGGCATGGTGGTTTCAATAATACTGAAGACTTAATATGCAGTCGGTACAAATGGAAAGGGATTACAACGCATTTAAAGTATTTCGTAAGTGTACATCACATATCTCTTGGAATGGAGGTTACGGTACGAGATTTGGTTCTCACTCCCTAAAAACTGTCGATGGAACATAGTTAAACTTTAACTATACATCACTCGATGCTCAACAACGTGGGAATCCTAAGCATACCAAAATAATTGGCAAAAATTGTAAATTACATTTTCCAGGCAAATTTATTGCTTAAAAGAGTTTACCACCTTCAATGGGTGACTAAGGGGTGACTTTTGGAAAAAAGAATAACACAAGATATAATATTTTTCAAATTTTTTCAAGGCTATCATTGGTTTATACGCTGTGCCTGCAGAATTGCTAAGGTCAAAAGGCTAAAGCTCTGGTTTGCAAGTGGAGGCAAATTTGAGCTTTCAAGATTAATATTTCTGCGCACAAAGCAGGGCCGTCGAGAGAGGGGCCGGGCCCCAGGGTCAGTGACGTGAGGAGGCCCCCGGTACTGAAGGCGTGGGAAAATTTTGGCCCACGCCCTTTTGTCCTTGAGCCACGCCCTCTTGTGCACTGGTAAAACGCTGCTTTTAGATTTCATTTAGAATCTAATTGGGCCCGCGGGCCTGAAAATGTTCCTGAAAGAAAACTACAGCAAATAAAAAATACATACCCCGGGCCCTCTGGTAACTACCCTGGCTACTCCCCCCTCTCGACGGTCCTGGCACAAAGCACCAATATCCACAAACGATGTACCTGTGTTCAAGTTAACTATCGAGGAACATTTTCAGAATGATTAAACATCGATTGAAGCTAAATTCACAGCGCTAGAGTCAACCAAATCCGTATCCATTTTTTTGGGGCACCCGGTATATATATATATTTTTTGCAACAGTAGACAGTTACCAATGAAGCAACAACCTTAAAATCATTTCATCTGCAATTAATGGCAGTCTCATGCCTGTAATGCCTGTAACTTCAAGATTATTTTCATCCATCATGAGCCAATTTTGACTCATCCGGTATACACGTAGTTTCCGATGAAATAATATGCTTGTTTTTTGTTGCGCTTAAACCAATAAAATGACATGCATACTTTATTGCTGGTAAGCAATTGCTGATTCTCCCTATTTCACGAAAGGCTCTCTATTGCAGCGTTCGCAGTGTCAAAAGTGTTACAGGACTGGCCCACCGCTGAAAAACATTGACGTGGAATTGGAGTGCATAACGGTAAGTTCATATTATGCTTACTGCGATAGAGGTCTGTAATCTAATCTACAAGTCCGCTTGACGAACATTTATCTTTAAAACTGCTTGCGAAAAAGTTTAAATTTCTTTGAACCGTGATTTGATAATTCATCATATAGAAATTGATGTGATTGCCTATGATTGGCTGGCTGGATATTAAAATCTCTGGTTGAGACTCAAGTGTCGATGCTTTTCATTGGTCGTGGATACATGTATTTAGTTGTAGAACATCTGGTTGAACAAATGAATTAGAACCTCCAGTGGAAGGGGGGTGGGGGTGGGGGGAATACTTAGAGTATTTGTCCGAAGGGGGTGTGCCGTTTTCAGGGTATCGTTCTCACCAATTTTTTCTAGCGCTGGTTGTGAACACATGTCAAAGGGGGGTATTTTGTTTGATCGGGCCGTTTTTCGGTCAAATATTTATGTTTTGCGAGTATCCTTTGTCATTTTTTTCTAGAATGGGTTATCATTTGGAGGGAGTGAAACATTCTGAAAAATTTCTTGTGGGCACACCCCCATGCAAATTTAATTCAAGAAATTGATTGACAATGACAATGATAACATTTTATCCAATGCAAGTGATTCCATCCAGTGCTTTTTAATCTTTTAGGTGTCAAAACCATGGCAGATGCTTGGGATCGATCTGATGGGAAGCTACCCAACGACTGAAAGGGGATTTAAGTATATTTTTACATGCACAGATTACTTCACCAAATGGGTCGAAGCTTTCCCCATTCCGGACAAAACCGCAAAAGAGACAGCCCAATGCCTTGTGAAACTTTTCTGTCGACACGGTGCTCCAGAGAAAGTCCTGACGGATCAAGGAAGAGAATTTGCCAATGAAGTACGTAAACCTATTATTATAAACTCCATGAAAAAGGTTCAGCTTCAGAAGTAAATAAAATGATTTAGTTTATGGTGCAAACAGAATATATTCTTTTTATGAGAAGCTGTTATCAACAGAAACTGACCCTTGGAATGTGAGAAATCTTAAGAAAATGAAATGAGTCTTATGCTTGGTAAACGCCGTTTCATAATATTTTTGGCTGTAGGCTATGACCATAGAAGAAATAGATAAATTTTCTTTTTCCCAAATAATTAACAGATTTACTCAGCAATAATTAAGCTCAACTACTTTCAAAATCATTTAAAAAAAGTGTGTCTGTAGAAAACTTGAACATAAACCTTAATGGGCAACGTTGTGAACAGTCTACTTGATCATTTCCATATGTTTCAACAGCNTACCTTTATTTTTAGTTGAATAAACGCTATTTCTGGCCATTCAAAATCTTCACATGTTTTTCCGCGTTTTCCGCGTTTTCGACCTGGCCTCCAGAGAAAGTCCTGGCGGATCAAGGAAGAGAATTTGCCAATGAAGTACGTAAACCTATTATTATAAACTCCATGAAAAAGGTTCAGCTTCAGAAGTAAATAAAATGATTTAGTTTATGGTGCAAGCAGAATATATTCTTTTCATGAGAAGCTGTTATCAACAGAAACTGACCCTTGGAATGTGAGAAATCTTAAGAAAATGAAATGAGTCTTATGCTTGGTAAACGCCGTTTCATAATATTTTTGGCTGTAGGCTATGACCATAGAAGAAATAGATAAATTTTCTTTTTCCCAAATAATTAACAGATTTACTCAGCAATAATTAAGCTCAACTACTTTCAAAATCATTTAAAAAAAGTGTGTCTGTAGAAAACTTGAACATAAACCTTAATGGGCAACGTTGTGAACAGTCTACTTGATCATTTCCATATGTTTCAACAGCTGAATGAAGAATTTTACAAAATCCTTGGAGTGAAGCATCAAGTGACAGCAGCTTATCATCCGCAAACAAATGGCCTCGATGAGAGGACAAACCAAAACATCAAAAGGTGAGCAAGCTTTGAGTTTGATTTCTTGATTAAATTTGTAGAGCAATTCTTCCTTATCATTAGTATCTCTCAATGCTGCACAGCTGTACAGTGAACGGTACCAATTGTTGATACATTGGATTGTTCATATATTGGATGGTGTCTGCGTCCTAAGTGAAAAACTTCAGTTGCGTCAAATAATACTCTAGTGTCAGCTAAATGATTTTGATCTGAAAAGTTCAGACAAAATGCCATCATGTTTCACAAAGTCGTATATCAGATTGATGAGCTCAGCAACGTCCCCCTTGAAACATTCAAAGAAAGAGAAGAAATAAAATGATCTCTCTCAAACGCACAATGAACCAAAAGACAATTATGCAGAAAGAAGATCCAGGAAGACATCGGCACGCAAATCCAAATGAGCCTTCTGTAGAACATCCGAGGAAAGAAGTCAGTCAAGTACCAATAAACATTTTCTGGTTGCACCTTTGCTTTAGGCACCGTTCACATCTCCGTTTTTGTTAGTATCCGTTTTTGTAGCATCCAAGCTACCCGTGCAAATTGCTCCGTTTTTGTACAAAAACGGAGGGAGAAACATCCGTTTTTGTCCGTTCACATTAATTCCCCTGCTAACAAATACGGAGAGAAAAACCTCCGTTTTTGTGCGTTCACACTGATCAAGTGCGTTTTCCAAAGCCTCCGTTTTGTGTATATCCACTTCTAATAGCGTTTTCGAAAACCTCCGTTTTTGTGGCGTCTTTGTGCCGATCAGTGTGAACACTTTCACAAAAACGGAGGTTTTTCTCCCCATTTTTGTAAAAAAGACAAAGCAGTGTGATCGGGGCCTTTAGTTTCGATGATTTTCTAAAGGGTATACAACTTGTTTTGATTCACCTGCTCCATAAGAAAGAAATATATACAGACATTCTGCAACTAACAAAATTTCCATTTTTCTGCTTCAGGCGTTTAGAGAAACTAACATCAGAAGAAGCAACGGTTGGAAACTGGGACGTGTTGATAGATCCTGTTCTTTTTTCAATCCGAACAACAAAAAGCTGTACAACTAAGATGACACCATTCCAGCTTATGCACGGTCGGGAAGCAAGGAGACCGATAGAGATTGATGAATCTGGGAACACCGACGACCTTTCAAACGTACGTTGCTTCCATTTATATCGTCAATACATTCAGCTACATCAGCTGCTAACATATTGCGGCATATTGCCAAGTTGCTTGTGAAGTAGTCTACCGGTAGATATTGTTAAGACAAATAACCGCTTAGTGACCTGGTACAAAATTTAAGTTTTTTTTCGCGAAGAATTCTACCAGGTGAGCAAAAAAAATAGGATATTTATCAACCCATATTTGAATGAAAAACAAGTCAAATTGCTGGTGAATAGTTTCACTTGTATAGGAAATTTCTCCTTCCCAACAATGAAAAGAAAATTCATTGTCGCCAAGGGATGAAAATTAATTAAAACCATTTTTCATCTTGTGCTCTAACAAAATGTATGAGTTAGTTGTGTTGGTGGTACAGATGAGAAACACTATATTTGTCATGATCTAGAATCTCACGTGCACGAATGAAACTCATATCTTAGGAATCATAGCTCATAATTATGGAAGGAAAAGGCCGATTTCAACCAAACAAATTTTGATGTCTAGGTTAGTTTATGGATCTAGTTTTAAAGAACGAATTTTCAAAAGTAAACCACATCAATTAAGATTAGAAAAGACCCAACCTCCACCCAGTGACAATGCAGGTTTCCGTGAACAGCAACGCCTACATTAACAACAACAGATACCCTAGGAAACGAGGTTGCCAAAGATCCCATCTTTTTTCTGACTAGAACCAACCGGTAGAAGTATAGACCAACAGTTCTATGTACACCGGAAAATACGATGCAGAGGGTTGTTGGGAAAGATTAATGAAAGTGCTTCGTAGCAGGAACAAACTTTTAATTACGATTGTGTCAATTAAATTGTTAACACAATATCAAATAGTTTGTATCTCGGAAATCACTTTTGCTGCTTACCCATGGTGATTTGGGATCTAGAAATCGATCAATTAATCGACACAGTTAATCGATACAATTCCATTGATTTCTAAATCCCAAATCACTCCGAAAAAGTTTTCTCTATCTCCATTCATGTCGATTCTTTAGAAAATTGATCGACATTTTTTATCGTCCTCAGTGTTTTTGAGAACGAAAATTGTAGGAAACTCGCGTCTAGCTCTAAAAATTGAAAAAAGAAAAATTTGCAAAAATCCTGTAATATAATTTAGGCCTTCTGCTAAAGATTAAGTCATGAATCTTCAAAATCAGTCCAGTGTACGATTTATTGTAGCCTGCCAAACGTGCATAGTCTAGTTTGGTGCACCCGGTAAAGTGAGGACATGTTATTAATTCGCTGGAAAACAGCCTGAACATTGAAATTGTCACTTCTTCTTTTTTTAGATGTCTATCATGCTGCCCGTCGAAAATAGCATCGTGCAATTTATGACAAAGCTTGTAGAAGAAAAAAAGATTTGCGCTAAAAAAGCAGAAGCAAACATAAAAATAGCTCAAGACAAACAAAAGAAATACTACAAGGAACGAAAATTGGCGCCTGGAAAGACGATTGTGAAGTTTACTGTTGGACAAAAGGTTCTGTTGTACAATGCAAGAAAGAGGACGCGACAAGGTGATCCTCTATCGAAAAGCTGGTCAGGACCGCACATTATTCGTGAAGTAATTGGAAACAAGCACGTACGTCTTGACAACAATAAAGTAAAACGCAATATAAACCATTTGAAGCCATGGATTTTTCCAGATTCCGATGAAGAAAAGACAACAGAAGAATCTGCAAGCGAAACCAAGCAAGAAGACATTGGAAGCAATGCTGAAAATCTCGAAGAATTTATGGAAACTTCAACTAAATCCACAAAAAAGACGACCATGAAAAGAGAGCAGAGTAGGGAGCAGAACATCGACGTTGGAAGTGAAAGAATTGAAATAAGTTGCAGTGAACCAAATGATATGCACAGTCCACAGGCAAAGATTAGCAAGGAGGAAACAATTGGTGATGCAAAAAGAGAGGTAGAGAAGACGTTTGAAAGGAACAGTGCCAAGCAAGAGCATACTATCAACGTGGAATCGAAAGACGAATCCAAGTCAAAAGGTGACAACGCTGAGGGAGAGGTGGAGTATAACATGGCTGAAGAAAGTGCAACGAAAAAAAAAATCATGAAAAAAGGAGGGTTTACAACTGAAATGGGCACAGAAGATGAGACGGGCACAAATGCTACATATCAAGCCATGGAGACGTCCGGTGAATCAGAGGCGGAGGAAGGAGAAATGGGCCATAACTGGAAAGAAGTGATAAGTGGGCTTTTCCGCGAGAGAGTGCAACGACCAAAAGAAGACTCAGGTGAATCTGAAGATAATGAAGAGGAAAATGATGAGCAGATAAAGATGGAAGATTTGAAAGAGGGAAGCAGTCATTCAAACAGGAAAACAGACGAAACCAGAAACCACGACCAAGGGCTCAATCCAGGCAAAGTCACCAAGAGTCAGAATATTTACAATGACGGCAAGGGAGATAATGATGATGAGGGTGCTGCTCTAACATATGGCGAGCAGGAAGTACTAAATGAGACAGCCACAACATCCTTTGTCACAAAGCTAAAATGTATCGTCGTAGAAGATGATAGCCCTGATGTGAATCTTCGGCCAAGTACGGTTCCAGAGAAATTCTCGTTGAATTCCAAACAGGGTAAATAGAATATTTTTCTTTCTAATTGAAACACCTGCCTACTTAATAGCTACCATGTGCTTCTGCTATGGCAAATTGACATCAGGTCGAAATTCGAAATTGGCTTTGAGCAATCATGTCAGGTAAGATAGATTAGTTTTTGGAAGACTTTCAAATTTTAAAGTCTCTCTTAATCTTCAAGACCATACAGGAAAATGATCATATCTTTCTTCCTTAGTCATTGATACCATTTGGAGAGGTTGCACCGTTGGCTTTATTGAGAGTAAAATCAATAGCATCAACATATCAGACAACAGGCTACTTGAATTAAAGGGAAAAGCTTATATTTCAGATGAAGTAAGTGAGGATTTGTTGCATTAAATGTGAAATCTAATCTTACGGGCGTTCATAGTAGATATGGCTGCTACATCCAAGATCGTTTCTTTCTAATCTGACACTATATCATTTTACAACATTAATAGTCGCTCGAATAGCATTTCAGGAGAAAGCAGGATGGACTTGACGCATTTATCTACACACACTCTTCCATGTAAGGTTATTGGGAGGAAAGGAATATTTTAATCTTGGTAACAAAACTCTTTAGGCAACTAGACAAATGAGGAAGACAAGTGAAGTAAATAAAAGAGTAAAACAAATGGCTGTGAGACACACTTCAACCATACTTTGAAGTAATCTATTCACCAATTGTTCCGTGATTCACAGGATTATCAAGTTCTCTATAATTCGTAGACTTTTCAGTGACTCTTCTTAGTGCATTTTGTGGCCAAATGTCACCAGCTAATGTCCTTTTTCTTGTTGCTTCTGTTGTCGTAGATAATCGATGCATATCTGGTAATCCTATCTAAGAAATACAGTACTAACAAGGTAAGATCTCGGTTTTTCAAGATAAATTTGAGAATTCAAATTTTAGTGAAATTGGTACTTATACGACCATGTTTTTACATCATTTTCATAGTTGTACACAAGTTAACCGATGGACGGATCTCGGTCTGACAGCAAGTCCTTTGCCCCCTCCGCTACCCCGCACGAAAGGAGGCACAATGCAATATGCTGTGACTTTTAACAACCAATTTTTAATCACTGTTCTTAATTCTTAGTTCAAAATATTGGTCATGGGAACATGCGTCATGACTGAAATATGCAATGGACTATGTTACAAGCCCAAGCTAACAAAGGTATAATGATTACATATAAAATCCTGGTGTCAGGTCATTCAAATAATCATCCAGCCAGCTATTGCTGCACGTTGATATGTCATAAATGAATTGCAGATCAGCTGAGTCTTGAGGATGAAGAAAACTGATCTGCAAATCTTTACCGAGATTAGCGACATATGAAATATCAGAGGCCCGAACTATTGTGGTGATGGGGCTTTCCTGCGTCCTAACGCATAATGTATCAAAATCCTATCTTATCTTATCTCTTGTTGAAATGAAAAGAACTTACGTTTGAAGTTTTTTCTTGCCTATATTTCATATGACAGCCGTTTCATTTGTTTCAATCATTATCATCATTTTGCATTTATGGCTAGTATCGAGGCGTCGTATTTGATTGACCAAGAGCAAGGACGCAAGAAACAAACGAAACGGCTGTCATATGAAATATAGGCAAGAAAAACTCAAACGTAAGTTCTTTTCATTTCAACAAGAGATTATAAGGTAAGATAAGATCTACCCACAATAGCTTGGGCCTCCTGTGTCCTAATTAGGGTGCCAGAAATCTTTTAATGTGGTGGATAATTCATGGAAGGGTTTCTCGCAACTGTCTTTACAGATGGTATTATCTAATCCTTCTCCGAATTTTTAATTGCATTCTCGTTCCAGATAACAATTGAAGATTACGATTTGGTACTCGGTGGATATCATACCAATGGTAATCATTGGAATCTGATTGTGAGTATAACTTCATCTTCATGATCAATCCAATGTCGCAAGGTTTTAACCCCAACACAAGCATTTGTATTACATTTCAATGGAAATATGAAAGTGAAAAGATCCAACAATATTTATCAATGGTTGAAATGTTGAACCCTTTTAGAAGGTCTCTTGATTTTAAATGCACAGCAAAGAAGAGCCTAACTTTTGTAATTTCGATTAAATCCATTCTTTCTGGAATTTAAGAAAATCTTTTCCTAATCCACTAAGGTATTGAAGCCGAAAGAGCAAACTGCATCATACCTAAATTCGTTTGGAGAGCTGCCAGCACAGATCAACAAATTCATAAAGAATCTAAGGTAAGGGTCATACATTGCTTCATCGTTGTCTGCTAAACACGGGTTCACAACTTTCTAGCATTTAAGTAGCGAGTTGATTAATGTAATCAGCCTCGCAAACGAAATGAGGCTTTTCATTCATTCATTCATTCATTTTTATCTATTTAGGCACGGTAGCCCCGTCAATTCATATGAACTGCTTTTCAGGGGGCCGTGGCAAAACATTTACTAATTCAAAAGATCACTATATAATAGTTAACAAAAAATAAAAGAATTCTCGTTAAGGCTAGTTTTTGATTCTTCTCTTAAAAGTGGAAAGGGAGGGTGCCTGTTTAGCATCAGGTTCAAGTTGATTCCAAAGCTTAGGTCCACGAAAAGATATAGCCCTCTGGCCATTTTTAGTCTTTCGTAATGGTAACGTGAGATCAGTATCGGTGTTTCTCAGTTTTCTGACATTTCGAGTAGAATTTTTTTCGAACAAATCTGAAAGGTACTCCGGGACCTGACCATTTAGCGATTTGTACATTGTGGTAGCTGTTTCGCTTCTAATAATGTCATTTACAGTAGGCCAATTTAAACTGCGAATTAATGCCATAGCAGGTGTATCAAATCAACTTTTAGTTACAATCCTAGCTGCTTGATTTTGCAGCTTCTGCGGGGTTTGCAGTTTAGTCACCCCACAGCACCCCCACGCCGAAAGGCTTGCAACATGCCTATTTCCCATTACACAAATGTGGTTTATAATGCTATACCCTCTAATGAATCCGAAACCGTTGCACAAAAATGTTAATCCTTTGGTTCATCCTTCCTTTCTCGGACTTACGACCCAAAGTTTTGCTGTTGTTTTACTCCTTCACTTTGCTGTATACTCGTAAAAACGTATCCTGCTCAGCTTCCTTGCACACAGCAGCTGATCAAAACTACATGCTGTATTTCCCCAAATAACGTCCATTTTGCTTTTTCAGATTATTCTGGCGCAATAGAGTAAATGATCTTGGTGTTCGTGACATTTCATGGACTTTTCTTCCAATTACCCATCCAAAGCAGCGCGACAGCTACAACTGTGGGATCTTCACACTAAAGGTAATCGATCAGCTCTTATCTTATTACTTGATTTTCCTTATTACTCAGTGTTTCTTTTATGTAGGACAGAATCGAACCTTGCAAAGATGCTCTTTTATTTTCATTTCTCGAAAAGACAATAATATAATAATGGTTCATACGGTTCGCAAATCATAAAATTATCTTCATCTCCTTTACATCAGACCTATTCATCATGCAACCTATGTCCGCAATAAGCAAAAATGAACCCTGCAAAGATGCTCTTTTATTTTCGTTTCTCGAAAAGGGAGACAATAATGGTTAATGCGGTTGACAAAAACAACATAAACATCAGACGTATTTAACATTCAGTGATTATGATGCAGCGCATTTAACATTCAGTGATTATGATGCAACCTATGTCCGCAATAAGTAAAAAGACTCGTAGTATGCATCAATACCGGATGTTAGCAAATTGAAACATACTCCGTAGAAAATTACTTTGAAAAAAAGAACTCGGTATATGTACTGCTTTGGTCTGATGTTCCTTCCTTTTGCAGCTACTGGTGTTGTTTCCATTGATGCAGCCTATAATGTACTTTTTGTCTTTTTAAGTTTGCAGAGAGCATCATAAGTAACGGAGATGCTGAATTTCCCGCAAACGATGACGATATCAAGGGCTATCGTCGTGAAATCGCCGAGGAATTAGTGGAAAGTTCAGGTAGATCATTATTCTCTCGAGCCTTCAGTTCAGGATATTGCAAAATTTCACTCAGTTAGAACTGAGACATAGCATCTCATTAGATAAAGAAGAAGATTTTCTCAGTTAAAGAGATGGAATGTGTCTATTTGTAACCGCATAGTTTGTTTCTGCATAAAGAGAAATGTTATCAGAAAGACGCACGCAGTTTAGAAGGCTAATGTTCCTTGAATATCTTGGATATGCATTAAGATCGTATTGATTGAATGTTCGATTGATTTAAGAACTTCTTCTTTCATATTTCAGTCAAAACCATCCACCCCCTGCGCTAGTTCTTCGCCAATGATCGTTTCTTTCTTCCTTTCTTTCTAGATTTAAAAGAAACTGGCTGGTGTAGAGTGTGTGGGCTGTATAATGGAGACAGTGACTGTGTAAGTTTTCTGTGTGTAAGCAACAGTGTAGCAATCGATAAAGCAATTCATTCCAAGTTTTACCTAAAGGAGCAGATGAGCTGAAATATACCGTTCTTGCCTCTTTCATTATCCCACATTATTCACAAATTACAGATTCAGTTCAGTACTTGAAAAATGGCATCAGAAAACTGTATGAAACTGAATGATAAGAAATATCACCTAATGATTATAATGAGAACAACAATAATAATAGTTTAATTGACACTACTCAAAAGGAATTTCACATAACGCCTATTCTCCTTTATCAAAAAAACAATTCTGCTTCATGTAAATTCAGTTCGTTTCCTTTCCACCATTGATAAACTTGAATCTGAAATTTTAATTCCAGAAATCTTGCGTATCATGCCAGAGATGGATTCATAACAAATGCAGGAGAAAAGATGAAATGGCAAGTGCAGATGATTTCGAATGTGCCTCATGCCTGCTCGTTCTAGCCGAGAGTACTTTTGCGCCAATGGAGCCCCTCTCCCCAATGAAGCCATCCATGGCATCGACGCCAGTAGCTGCAAAGAGTGGCAAGACCAATGCAGATAGATCTTTCATGTTGAAATCACAAAAAGACGCAAGTGCCTCCTATTTCTATGGTAGAAAGTATCGAACGATGCATAGGGACTTCCCCATGTGAAGGGCTCCCCTCCAAAGTACAAAGTTCTCCCATATTTGCATTGGGATTGAAATTCTTTGCAAGCTGTGACTCAGGATCTTTTCATTTATCAGGTACGATTTCACAATGTATTTTTCTTTTTGTGACCTTTGTGACGATCTGCGTCACCATTCAATCCATAGAAATGATTCAATCCCATCTATATTGCAAGGGTTTCGCTTGATGGATTGCAACAGTGATGAATTGCTGTCACAGCAGGAAAGCTCATAGAAACTGGTGACTATCGCTTCGTTCTGTACAAAGGGCTCCTTGCCACATACAACAGCCGTTTGTATGTGGCCATGGGACATACATTCAAAGAGACCCGCAGACCCGCATTTTATCGAACCAGAGGACCCGCATTTTACAGAAGCCGCTTTAAAAACAGGGGGTGCTCTCTCCTCGATTAGCCTAGCTACTGAGAGAGTTCCTCCTCAAGAAATTCCCCTGCATGCAATTCATTTACTTATTCTTGTTTTGATAATTAAATTATTGTGTTGTATTTTAGTTATTTTGTATTGAATGTTATTGTATGTAGAGGAATTTTAAAATATGAAACTGAAACTGAATTCAAGTCTTTTTTTTAGGTAGCAATTGGAAGAGAGGATTTAAAAGAAGGATCATCAGAGTCAACCATTCAGAATATTGTTATTTCTGATGAATGAAAAGAATCCCTGAGCAAGTTTTAATCATCTTAAGGGACTCCCTTTTGTGGGAAAATTCCAGTTCAATTGCTGGTAATGATATAGCATCATGTTTCCCTTTGTGCACAGTGGCAGAAATAGTGGCAGAAGCAAATAGTCTTTCATCAGTGCATCTGGTATGGCTCCAGACAAGCTTGTTCGACCTGCCACTGTCAGCAAAGATATTTTCATTGATAGAAAGTGCTAGATGTCAGTTTGGAGCTGCCAATGTCACAGAAGCTGCTAAGATGTCAGAAGTATCAGATTCTGAGTCATCTGAATCATCAAAAAACTCATCGGATGGCACAGATGACGATCTTGATAATGGTAGATTGTTCAAATACCGTGCCACTTACAGAAGTGCATCTGACAACACATATACTGATTCTAATAGTGATTAAGTTTAAAATCAAGACACATATTTCAAAGCATCAATATTATAAACTACTAGAGGACCCACAAAGTGAAGCCTTTGAAAATCACCAATATTTACTTACATTATTCATCTTAAAGTGAATATGATGCGAACATTTTTATTGTCTTATATCATGCAGTAAACATAGCTGATCATTATGGTGTATTTCCTTTTTGAATTTAGACTTTCATTTCTTCAGAAAATGGGGTGAAACAGCCTCCACTTTGCATCCAAAAGTGGCGGCAATTCTGCGCGGTCAGACTGTTGAGTACCAGGCCGATGTGACGTAAAGTGTTTGGGTAAAGACAATGCCGCGCAATCTTTTACACATGAAACCATCAGGAAGCCCTGGATAACGTTCAAGTTTGGCTTGTTTATTCGCCCTTCTCATCAACTAAGACCAAGGAATGTACTCTTGGTTTCTTGAATACTTAAAGAAATAGATTTACAATATTATTAAACATTTCTTTCTCTCATCAATGTCATAAAAAGGCAATTTGCACAGTTGTAACGCAGCACAAAGCACGTTTCGCAGCAACCCTTATGTATAACTATCCCACACACAGCCTGCCCAACGTGGTTTGGAATAACAACTAATAGTCTGTGTTGCAAAATTTTCTAAACTTTTCGACATTTGTTGCTTTATAAAGGGATCCATTTTGGTACTTCATGGGACGAAGACCTTTCACTGGCCAACAAAGATTGGTCGGGGGTACTTTAGAGGGGGTTCTCACTTCTAATACCTAACCTAGCAAAAGAATGATCAAAGGGATCTTAGCCTAGATATGCTCACATACTTGCCTTTGGTATAGGCTGATAGCATCAGTATTAAAATTTAAACTTACCAAAAGAAAGCGATGCTCTCCATATTATCTTTGATCCTCATAAGATTTGACAAATACGAAAAAACTGTATTGCTGTAGCTAGCAGAACATGGCCCAAACCTGGCCTTTCTGTAATTGCATGGTTGAAAAACTAACGCTGTAGGTTACTTGGAATGCACTCTCCAAATGTTGGCACCATCCTTATTTTATCTTGCTATAAATCTGTGAATTTGACCATAGACACAAGAGTCTATGATTTGAGGCACTCTCTGAAAGCTGAAACGAATTGCAATCTTTGAATTCTGAAACCAATTGACTGTCTGTTTAGGATCTCAATTAAATGAATCATGTCACGAGGAACAGCCAGCAATGATTGGTGATGAAACGATTAAATTTTCTTGTTGTATTCAATTGTTTTTAAACTGCTACGTCGTCATCCTGATATCAAGATTCAATATACCTGTGTTTGAATATGAAACCCTGTTTTGGTTTGATCAAAGAAACTTAAGTGAGTGCTAATCTGTCATTACAGCAGTCCCTAATTGATTGCCAAAATATATTGTGATACTGTAAATGCCGAAGTATTCAAAAATATAGGCGTGAGTATTTTATATGGGGCTTCTTTGAAACCCTAAAACCCCTTTGACGACCATACTGTTACTTGATCTTCTAGTATCCACCGAAACACTTTACGTCACAAGTCAAAACTCGACCCAGATCTCCCGGACACTTTTTTGAGCAGAAAGTTTATTTTCAAATGGCTATATCTAAAAACCGTTTAGTTTAGGAAAGTTTAATGTTGACCATCGAAATCAGCACATTTGAATCAATGTTTTTCATCAATAAAAATGTTTGCTCATATTCACATTCATATTCACATATACGAAGAGAGAAGTCAAGAAAATGTTGCTGTCTATAGAGGAACCTTAGCCTGCCATTTATTTTACCCAGGGTCCTGGTAGCCATTGATTCACCAGACAGGTTTCCATCAAGAATACAGAAGATTAGAAGACATTGAAATTCTGCCCTGTTTTGATACAAAACTTCCAGAAGAGCCAGTAGCAATACAAAGACTTGAACAGGCATATAAATCAGCCTTGTTGGTTACCAATGACGACTTCCGCAAAGAATCAGGCAAAGTTAACAATTCAAGCATAGATATCGAAGTCCAAGCTCTGAACGAAAGGGCTGACTTAACTACTGCAGCACCTATTCCGCTGGAAATCGATCTGGAGAGCACCCTTCTAAATCTTAGCACAAGTTGTATGAGAAAAGGTGCTTACAAGGGTTTGTGCACCAGCTTGGCTAATTCTCTTTCCTCGCCTCATTCTGTCTTTGGCTTCGCTTCTTATTGCTGGGCAGAGTTAGAGAAGGTGCTCAAGGTGTTCGGGCCTCGTGCAGAGGACAACAACGTAACGTTAGCGGAAGCCTTCCAGAAGAGCAAACTTAATAGAAGATATCTAGCGCTCGTCAACAACAAAAATCTCATAAACAGTTGGCAGAACTTTGGTGAACACAGAGACTTAAGAACTGAAGAGAAACTTGCACAAGTTCAAAGAACAGTCTATGCAGACTTGCTCGAAGCTCTAAGAGACAAGCTGTTGGATAAGTTCACAAACCTAAGAGATCTTTTAGGTGCACCACTGATATTTTAGATGGCATTATTGATGCAAACAACCAACTGCAATTGTTTAATCAAGCTGTTTAGTATCTTATGACATCGAATAAACTCAATTTCATAATTGTTAACCATTCATACGGACACAGAAAACAGGTTGTATTTTTCCTACAGAGAAAATATGCCCTATGATGGCAGGTTGCAGTTTCTTATAGGTCAATTTCTTAAATGCGGGGTTTTGCTGTATCATTTGTAGATAAAACGCAGACTTTTCATGACTGTTCAGAGCCATGCAGAGAAGTTAAAGAGACAGTTTCCCGTAGCAGCAGCAAAAGTGATTGATAATATGTACATAGATGATTGCCTTACCGGTGCTGAAGACGTTGAAAAGGCAACAGAGTTACACGATTCCTTGTTTTCAATGATGAAGTCAGGAGGTTTCCACTTGACAAAATGGGCTAGCAATTCTGAAGAAGTCTTGAAGCACATTGATCCAGAAGAAAGAGCACCATCGTTGACGGTAGAGTTTGATAAAAGAGAATCCCTAAAGGCTTTAGGTATGAGTTGGGAAACACAGAAAGACTAGTTCTATTTTGATGTTGCTGAAAAGATCAGTAAAGGAAAAGATCTTGAAACCAAAAGAAGTCTTCTCAGNTGATTGATAATATGTACGTAGATGATTGCCTTACCGGTGCTGAAGACGTTGAAAAGGCAACAGAGTTACACGATTCCTTGTTTTCAATGATGAAGTCAGGAGGATTCCACTTGACAAAATGGGCTAGCAATTCTGAAGAAGTCTTGAAGCACATTGATCCAGAAGAAAGAGCACCATCGTTGACGGTAGAGTTTGATAAAAGAGAATCCCTAAAGGCTTTAGGTATGAGTTGGGAAACACAGAAAGACCAGTTCTATTTTGATGTTGCTGAAAAGATCAGTAAAGGAAAAGATGCTGAAACCAAAAGAAGTCTTCTCAGCATTGCTTCAAAGATATTCGACCCGATGGGTCTCCTATCACCATACATTCTAAGAGCCAAAGTATTATTTCAAGAGTTGTGGAGCCGAGGTTTGCAGTGGGATGAAAGGCTACCAGAAGATATTCTCAGTCAGTGGAAGAGATGGAAGGAAGAATCTAAGGATATACCTGATATAAGAGTTCCTAGGTGCTTTGTCGCAGATCAAAATGAGATCAAGAGTATTGAGCTTCATGGATTTGGTGATGCCTCACCTAAAGCCTATGGAGCCGCAGTCTATCTTCGCACTACAGATATAAAAGGAAAGATCAATACTTCCCTTGTAATGTCAAAGTCAAGAGTCGCGCCTTTAAAGATCGTAACATTGCCTAGGCTTGAGCTACTTGCAGCAGTAGTAAACACAAGATTGACTCGTTTTGTCGCAGATTCGCTTAAACGAGAAATCAGCCGAGTCGTATTATGGTCTGATAGTACGGTTGCACTTCATTGGTTGAAGAGACCACCTTCAAATTGGAAGCCATTTGTTGCCAATAGAGTTTCAGAGATTCAGTCAACATGGAGCCCAGAGCACTGGAGACATTGCCCCGGAAATGACAATCCAGCTGACTTGCTGACACGGGGTATCGGGTCCAAAGATCTTATAAGAAATGAGAAATGGTTCAAGGGTCCATCGTGGCTCGATCAGCCATCAAATGAATGGCCAAAAGTGAGAGAAACAAAATTAGACAACGAGGATGCACAACAAGAATTGAAGAACACAGCTCAGTCATTGCCAGCTGTAGAATCGCATACAGTTATTGATCCGAAGAGATATTCATCGTGGAGAAAGCTTGTCAGAATAACTGCACTCGTTTTTCGTGCTATTCAAAGATTTAGAAGTTTGAAACAAGCAACGTCAAAGAAATCACAGCCATGGGATGAGCTGTCGTCTCAAGAGATAAAAGATGCAGAGTACTTTTGGTATCGAAAGGTGCAATCCGAGATTTACACAGAAGAGATGAAGTCTTTAAGTAAGCAGAAAGAGATCAATGCATCCAGCAGAATTCTCAAATTAGATCCATTCTATGACAGTAAGGATTGTGTGATCAGAGTTGGAGGAAGACTTCACCATTCAGATTTGCCAGAAGAGACGAAACATCAGGTGATTTTGCCACATGGTCATCCGGTTGTCGAAATGAAGATTCAACAAGTACACAAAGATTCCGTTTGTGTTGGTCCTTTGACTACCTTAGCAATTCTTCGCCAGACGATTTGGTTGACACAAGGGCATCGTGAAGTAAAACGTATCATAAAGAACTGTATTCGTTGCAAACGACAGAATGCAGTAGCTGGATCACAGAAGATGGGGAATTTGCCAAAGGAGAGAATACAGCACTCACCCGCATTCACACACGTCGGCGTGGATTTTGCTGGACCGCTATATGCTCGCACCAACTTAACAAGTAAGAAAGTTTACATCTGCATTTTCACCTGTGCTGCATCGCGAATGGTACACCTAGAGCTGACAAATAGTTTACACACTGATGAGTTCCTTCAAGCATTCCGCCGCATGATCAATCGTCGAGGACTTTGCCAATCAATGCAGTCAGACAATGCAAAGACATTTAAAGCAGCAGATCGTATTCTTCAGCAGTTATTCGCATCATCAACCAGTAAGCCAAAGATGAAGAACATTGATCAGAACCGTGTCCGTAAAGAATTAGCAGCTATGGGCGTAGAGTGGAAATTCATTGTCGAGAGAGCTCCCTGGAGAGGTGGATTTTGGGAAAGAATCGTAAAGTCAGTGAAAGAGCCTCTGCGCAAGGTTTTGGGAAACGCATTACTCAGCTACGTAGAGTTGTATACGATCCTGACAGATATTGAGGCAATCATCAATTCTAGACCACTCACAATCATAGGAGATGATATCAACGATGCAGAACCGATTACACCTGCACACCTAGCCATCGGAAGA
>REGL01000016.1:506440-534295 GCA_004194395.1 Aurelia aurita complex sp. Pacific | reverse complement strand
GGCAAATCAAAAACGTTTCCTTGGTACTGGTACTACTGAGTGTCTGTCGGCGAATACAGTTTCCAAATCTTTCAAAAGGTTGGTGTGAAACTCAGTGACCGATTTCTTTGAACTGAATGACTGAACCATCTTGGGTCTTGGGAGAGGCATTCTAAGCCAAAGTAGAATGCATATTCTCAAAATTTTCCTGGTGGCTTTGCCCCCAGACCTACTTATTTCAAGATCCCATTTGTCTTAACCTGTGCGTGTCATTGGCTATAGGGTTCCCTATTTGCTACTGCTCCTTCAAGCAATTTCATCAAAATAATTTGAAGAGCTAGCTGTACTCTGACATGTTCGTTTACTTTCCTAGATTAACTTGCTAAGATGGGTATAAATTCTCAATGCAAATTCAATAAAACATCCTGCCCATTTTGTGCTCATTGCAGCCATTTTACGATGCAAAATAAAACTAAAATGGGCGTTTCCCTCATTTTCCGAGCGCCCCCCCCCCAACAATTTTCTTTAGCTTCGCCCCTGTGTGAACTCGGGGAGTAATGAGATCTTATTGTTTGGTTCCTATTTCCAGTCAAAAGGAGGTACTTTTTTGAGACACCCGGTATTTGAATGAATTTTTAAAGGTTTCACTTTTTGTTGGATTACTCAGTTTATTCTGAATTTTGGAAGGATTTCCGTGAGGATAGCTTATTGTTTCCATTTGTAGAATCATCAACATTGCACACTACCGAATCTTCCATAAGACTGCTGACAGATTCCGTTAGCGGGAAACTGTGTGGCACATATACTCCAAGGACACTCAATGCCACACAGAAATACATCTATTTGTATTTCAAGCACCCCAAAGGATCGACTATTTCAAAAAGAGGTTTTGCAGTTGGTCATTTAAGCTACAAGAGTAAGTACTTTCCTTCATTTTATTTTATCCCAGAGAATCGCTAATAACATACCCTAGAAAGCTTTGGAAAAGATAATGCCACATTAAACTTACAAAATGTTTTTAATGGAAATTTGGATTGGCAGTTTTCTCTCCTCGCCTTTATTCGATCTTGGGTAAATGATGGCTAGTTGGACTGTGACTCAATGAAGACTCCCGTGGTGTTTCCAACGTAGACGAAGGGGGAAGTTCTCAAAATATTGGAAATTTTGCTTTTCTCATAAATTTCATTCATGTTCGTGGTAATAACTTTCCTATTTTGGGATCTTTTGGGTGCTAACATTTTCTAAATTTGTTTTTATCTTTTGGGTGATAACATATGCGTAGGAGGCAGGGAACTAGTAGTGGGGCTACAGGTCCATAATCAGACAAATTTTATCATGATTTGTTGCTAGGCAACCGAAAAGGGAAAAAATGATCAAAATTATGCTACGGGCTTGAAAAAGCAAGAAAGCAAGAATCGTCCGGATTAACATGAGATGACATCATAAAGATAGATGACGTCATGAATATCAAAAATTGCTTCTATCAGCAAATATAAACAATCTACATGGTATCCCAAAACATGTGCTCCGTTTGGATGGATGCTGCTGAGCAGCCATGTATCCGATCTGCCTGATTTTAAATTTTTTCAATAAAAGGGATCTTAACTTAGAGTTTAATACCTTGTTTGCCTAATTCTGAGAAGTAGTTGCTGATTTATGCAGCAAGAAAGTCAAAATTACTGATTGCCTCAAAACCAGATGATTTGGTAATCTCCACCAATGCTAAATGCAAAGAGAATGAATGAAGAAACCTACCTTGCCCCGTTATTGACTCAGGGTAGTGAAGTCAATGGGATAATAGGCATTTTCCTGTGCTCTAAGCCATTTTTGTCATAGGGTGAAGGAAGTGATGAAGTTCATATAAGGCCCTGCAGCAGCACGAGGTCAAAACTTGCCATACGTCAGGAGGTGTATGACAATTTAGAGGTTAAACGCTCCAGCGGTTTGAGCGCACACGGACGCTGCGACCAAATAGGAGGATGCACAGCTAATATAATTTTAGCAATAAAGCTGATCACAGCGGCCGATCTTCGGGCGCTTTGGGAATAGGAACAAGTTCAACTCCCATCGCGGGCGCATGCCGTCGCTATGGAAAGAGCGAATCATGGTCGCAGCGCCTTCATAGCGGAAAAAGACACAAGGGTATCAAGTTTCCACTATGACTGGCAATTAAAATATTACTTTTAAAATTAAATACAATAAGAAAACACAAATGTGAAAACAATTAAGGAAAAGAAGATTACAAGGCATAAGGGACATCAGAAATAACTGCCGGGTTTCCAACTATTGATTATTAACCTACATTCGTTTCGTATTTTTGATAGAGCAAATTGTTTCCACCATAATGGTTTTATTCACATTCACGTCCAGATCAGAACTTCCAAAAGTTAATAGATTACAAAGTGATTTCGAGTCCTTGTCCGAAACGTTTGGATCAGGAATATTTCGAGATGACCAAAAGATCTTGCCGTAATGTGCTGTCATCCATGGGACAACGCATGAGAAAGTATTCATTATCTTTTAATCATTATCTTATAATTTATCATCTTATAATTTGTGCCCAAAAATTTATTTTCTTATAATTTGTGCTCATTTAAATCACTAAATTTAACATGTTATTTTATCAATCGTTGCATGCCGATAATATCATGGACATGAAATATCGGATTCGTCGATGGTCTGATTTTTGCCGAAACTTTCCCTTCAAATTCACCAAGAGAAGCCGCGTATTGCATCTTATTATCGAGCATATTCCGTCCAAAAATGACGTTGTGGAAGTAGGTATCAGAGAAGTGAACAGTTCTTGGAATGTTTGGATCATAGGATCGTATGAAATATCGCGCTCAGAAGGAATTTCCTCGACTGGGTTTTGTAATAACCGAAAAGAAAAAGCATATCTGGGGATTATAGAAATAGTTACGTGTAACATAATTGCTGCAGACCATGACATGCCTTAATCAGTTATTTTGCTTCTCAAAACAGGCACTTATTTGTAGATCAGTATGGTTTCCAAAATTTGCATTCTGTTGTCTCTTGTTTGCTGAACTGTACCAATGATTGGTACATAAATATTGACAGAGGGAAATATACCGCCATGATTCTCATTGATCTAAAGAAAGCCTTTGATACAGTCGACTATCAAATTCTCCTGAATAAGATGCGTAAGTACAGAATGGACGGTCTTGAACACCAGTGGTTTAGCTCATACTTAGATAATTGCAGGCAGTTTTGCAAGGTCATGCCGTCAGCTTCGATTCTGCTGAAATCAAAATTGGGGTACCTCAAGGTTCTTGCCTTGGACCGCTTCTACTTTTGATTTAATTAATGATTTTGCATTAAAAAGGCAGAAGCTAAAATGTATGCAAATGATGCAGCAAAATCTTTCTCTTCAGATAATATTGAAGAGATAATGCTGTTGCCAATGCTGAACCTGCCTGCCTTGAGAAATGGTAACAGGGTAATAAGCTTTCCTTGAATATTGTCAAGACACTGATCATAGGATCGTCGCAAAAATTAAGGAAGATTAATAAGCTAACGGCACCGATTCCTCATTTTCGAGTAAATGGAAATGATATTGATATCGATCTTGTGAAGGAAACTAAATATTTTGGTCTCATGATTGATGATAGTCTAAAATAGAAGAGCACTGTTAAATATACGCAGAAGAAGATCTCTAGAGATCTTTTGCATATGTGAAACACTATGTGCAAGAGGATACATTAAGGAATATGTTTCTTAGTATTGTTCAACCACATTTCAATTATGGTTGCTTTGTTGCTGGGCATCTAAATTGAAAGATGAAAACCTTGGAGACTTTACAGAACAGAGCTGCTAGAATTGTTACACGTAGCCCTTTTGACACTTTAGCTGCTCCTCTATTGCAGCGGCTTGGCTGGCCTTCACTTGATAAACTTATTAATGAGCTTTTGGTAATTTACTGCTCCCAAAAGTATAGTATTCCCTGGTAAATATGTAAAGTTAAGGTCCATTGGTGCTAAAATTAAAGTTTTAAGGTTAAATACGGAGATAAGTCCTCTGGTTTTGTAGCAACCTGTATTTTCGTCTCTTTTTTCTCCATAAATCAGAAACTACTTGTCAGATTTATTCAAGCTTGGTGCCAAACTATAAGGTTAAGCTTTCTCCATTCAGAGACCTAAAATGGGACCATCAGAGGCGGATTAGCCAGTTAGGCTACCGGAAAAAGAAACTAGCTTAGGAGGGGCCCTCTTCCCCACTCATTATACAAAGGCTCCCTTGCTGTCAGTGGCTTCGTCAGTTGTTAATCAGGACAATCTCATCCCCCTCGCATTGCCCAAGGATGCACTCACCTATCCATGGCGCACCATTCTGTTGTGAACAAATCTTGTGACATAGCGAATATCTTTTCTCATTCAAGTGGTGGACTTAACGGGGGGCAAGTGGGGACAACTGTCCCGCTCCTCCTTCAAGATGAAACTCAGGTTGGTGCCCTTTTTTGGCGGAAAGCGCCCCTCATCCTCACTCTAACGCACATTTTTTTAACATTATTGATTTAGATATGGGAGAAACACATAAATCAAGGCGTGATTTAGTAGTGAATCAATGAATTCTCTTTAAAAAGTGTCCAACATTTTCGCGCTTTCGTCGCGCTCATCACGTTCCATTAAGTTTTAGGCGCCCTCTTTGCCCGTTGCCCCCTCTTCAAATTCGGGCTGTATCCACCCCTGTCTCATTCAATCTCAATGGGGATCATAACGGTAGAGAGTCTTTTGGATGAAATCAAGAAGAAAAAAAAGAATAAAAGTAGCCCACAAGTAAAGAAATCCTTCAACCTGTTGTCTTTCAGCAGCACTTCCACTTCATTTTCCAAAGTAATGGGGCCCCACTGGACAGTTGAGTTAATGGCTTATTCACAGTAGTCACTGAAACAGCCCACATGTTCTTTGGGACACCCTGTACACCATTGGCAAAAGTTTACTGGCCAGCCTGCATAATAATTAGAAATGCATTTTTTTACGTCATTTCGTCTTCTAGTCATCTAGTCTAGTCATGTGGACTTGGCTAGTTTGTCAATCCACCAGTTAAAGGAAATGTGTTCAAACAAATTGGCTTCCTTTGGACAGACATATAAGCAACTAAAATTTCTATTTAATTATGCATTTCAAATCTAGCAAGCAGAATTTTCACAAAATAAGACACGGATTTAGAGTGCTTTGTTCCCACTGCCTGTGACGTTTCACGATTGTCAGGTAATAAAAGGTTGTTTACAGCAATTTTCTCTACTCGTGTGATTTTTATTCTAAATCAAAGCCTGAAATCAGTATCTACATCAAGAAAATGCATACAAATTTTAGACTTAATTTGTGGTTTAACAAACATGATAAATTAATTTGTAAGTACCCAAATAACGTTCAAATTCGCAAAACCTACCATAACTCAAAAATAAATTGTAAATTCATGACGAAGAAAAACATCAGGATGCAAAAAGAGAAGGAATTCAAAAAACTAGATACACTTGGTGAAAGAAGACTCAGGGAAAAACTGAAAATTATTAATTCCTTCACGAATAATCAACCTGAAATCGATTCTTTTTCAGAAATACCAAGCAATGGGTGGTTAAGATTGTTAAGCTCCTATAAATCACTAGTATATGATGAAACACTAATTACTGAACCTAATATAGAAAATCAAAATATATAATTATCTACAAACACCATCAGTTTGAATGATAAGAAGGAAATGGATCTCTTCCTTAACCGAGAAATCTCAACTCAGGAAATTCTTTGCATTGGCAACAAGTTGAAAACAATGTATGTATGACAACATCTCAATGAAAAATTGTCAAATGCTTCTTGAATCTAAAACAAGGAACTAAGATGATATAAATACCTTTGAAGTCTACTTTTAGTAGCTACCTTCTACCATGGAAAGAAGGGTTAGTTAAATCTATATTCAAGAACAGTAACAGAATGGAAGCAAAGAATTATAGAGGAATCACCTTAACATCTTGCTTTGGCAACTTTTTCAACCAGATACTTAGTGCAAGACTTACAGAAACACTTGAAAGTACAACACTTTCCCAAACAACCTCATGGGGTTTCGACCAGGAATGAGAACATCTAACAATATATTCATCCTCAAATCTTTAATTGACAATTCCTTCAAAAAGAAAAGCTTTACTGTTAATTCGTAGATATTTCAAAAGCTTTGTACAGAGTATGGTGACAAGGACTCCTCTTTAAGGTTACGGTAAACATTTGTAGGCCAAAAATGTCGATTTTCGGATTTCCTCAGACCTCAACAGCCAACTTTTGAGAAACACAAATATACCATCGTTGGAAGTAACAGACATGTTGAGCATAAGATCCTTTTGGATGATTACAAAGTCCGTCCTTAGCTAAGCAAGCATAAGAAAATCTGAATATTGATTTCCTCATAACCCCAAATGATCGTTGGTGCTGTTTTTAGCTACAGTCAGAGAGATAAGTGTTGCTGCTAAAGTCACCTTCAATTGAAAATCAAGCGCCTTGTATAAGGACAGGAATCACCTGAAAAGCAATGTTTTGATCTTTATGTCAAACGATACGCAAAAAATAAAAAGTCATTACAACTAGCTTGCTTAGTTTGTGCATGAAACTATTGGTGCATCTGCCTCAATTTAGATGTCATGTGAGATGTACGATAGGGGTACGATACCGCAAAATTACTTATGTTTATGCAGAACCCTGCAGAACGTTTCTATTCGCGGGCATCTTGTTTGAGACAAGCAGCCTCGAAAAAAGCCTCTGTGCAGAATCATATGCATGAAGATGTTTTGGTTCATTGTAATCACGTGCCTTCCCCCAGTCAATGGCACCATTGTTTGCTGGGATTTTGCACCTTTCTCTCAGCGATGTTTGCATCCTTAGCTTTGCAGGAGAGGTCCTTCTACCTTCTGTGATGCTGCGAATGCTAGCTTCTGTACAGGCCGCCGGTGACATCATCCTCTAAAGTTGACTTATTTGCATAATGAATACTATCAATAAGTGGCTAATGATGCGTTCGTTCTAGAAAACGATTGTTTTAACATAATTAACACAGTGACATTTCGTTTCACAAACCGCTGACCACTCAAAATCACTAGTCTCACAGCCAAATTTCAAAACGAGCGAGACACCTGGCCTAGGTGGGTCGGGCATCGGCTTTTGCATTCCATCGAGAGCTTATCCGTTCGCAGTTAAATCCACTATTTGATTTTGATGGAAGAAAGGTTGGTGAACATTGGGAGACATCAATCGACGAAATTTTCTGATTGAAAATCATTATTCGAAGACTTCTTGTGGCCATGAAAAAATGGCCTAATTCATACGCAGATTCCTGTTGATGAAAGAGGATATTTCTCCAAAACTACACCGTGCCACATCAAGAACTTTACAGGAGTCCTTGCCAAGGATGTCAGGAACATGACCTATCAGGTGCGTTATTCACTGTTTTTTGCGTTGTGACGTTACTCTAGGTTTCTTGGACACTACTATAGAACCATGTTAGGTAAGTAGCAGAAGGAACCATTTCTTCCATATTTTGTTTGCATTGAAATACTCAAGCTGGAAGTCTGGCATTTGATTATGCTAATAAAACTATCTATGGACAATTGATACCCAGAAGCTCACATTCGTGAGTGGTCGGAAAGGCAGGTAAAATGTTATTTATCAAACTGCAGTCTAAAATGGTTCTACGGTTGTCATCTGAAATTGCCAATTTGAGGTGTTTAATTCTCCAAATCGGCACCGTGCCACATCACCAAACTTCGCCAGCAGAGGCGGATCCAGGACAAAAACTGACCGGGGCTCATGGGTCATCAATCTATGAAGGGTGTGTCACAGGGCAGGGCGTGGTCATATCATGCAAATTTGTGGCCGCGCCCTATTTTCTGGCATATCAAAATTGAACAATAATACAATAATCTGACTGAAATTCAATGCACGTTTACAGTTAAAATTCGTTACACTAAATCGTTTGCTTCTATTGAGGTCCTTTCCTAAAAACTCCATGTTGACATTGTCGATATACAGAAATGTTCTATGGCTAGATCCTCTTCTACTTATCGACATTTCAAGAAACTTTTAGTGCAGCCTATTAGCCCAATTTTTAGTTTGTTATAAAAAACAATTTGTAATAATGTTTTACGTGAAAGTAATCAGCGAATTCACAATAATAAAGATCGCAAAAAATGATATTTATTCAAATGTACTGATTTTCAGTTGGAATCAGGTTGAAAAAGCTACACTAGCTGCTAATAACCCAAGTGCCATGTTACATCTCGCATTGTAGCTGTGCTGTGCATATCTAGGCTGGCGAGCTGCTGCCAAATTAAGAACATTCATTTATCATAGGCACAAGAAAGACAAGGTAGATATGATTCACAATACCTGGCGGGCATCACGTCTTCAGGTGCCCTTGCCATTTCACTCCTTGGAAGCTGCAGTGCAGCAAAATCATCCTGTACGATGTGTTTCTGCCCAATTGTCTTGATGAAATTCACCCTCTTTGTGATAAGCGAACCGATTTCATCTAATTTGTTAATTATTTCGCTCTTAGTGAGGGATTTACTTCGAATAATTGTCCCAATTTGTAGGAGCAGCAGCTTCGCGTAAGCCATTTTGTGTTATTTGTACGCCCACTGACTTGCGTAATTTGAATCTCGCACGAAACAGACCCTGTCGCAGCCAGTGATGTCATTTTGACGTCGAGCCCCGGTCAGCCCCGCTTTTTGATTGGTGGATCGTATCGAGCACCGGTGAAGATGACGTTTCAGCACCGGTGAAGAAGCATATTATTGGCTAGATGGCTTTTTCCACATAGATAATATACGGGTCACAGGGGCTCAGGATAAAATGACGTAAAACGATTCAAAAACAACAAGGCTCTCCATTGTTCTTGGAGAAAACATGGTCCGCTTTTTAGCACAACTTGCCTGCCTAGCAAATCGACCCCGAGGGGCTGGAGGGCCAACAAACATATTTTACGGACGGCTGAAGGTATTATTGCGTTTGATAAACTTTAGTAAACAATATATTGCGATGTAACTCATTGTTTCTCGAAGCAACCATACAATAGATTGAACTTATCAGTGAAAATCTGACCGGGGCTCAAGCCCCTTTCGCCCCGGTCTGGATCCGCCACTGGTCACGTTACGAAACAACTAAAAATTAATGGATACTATACTAGATTCTGTCTCATATCAGATGTCAGGTCAGAGTTGCAATGAGTTGAAAGATGTCACGAGTGCAAATCATTTTATTGTTGATTTAGGTAAGTAAAATACCTGACATCTGATGTGAAACAGAATTACAAAGAAAAGAATTATTTACGCTGAAGAACTTGGTGGTTGCTTAGTACATAGCTGAAGTCTCAATAGATCTTAATCAGGTTGGGTTGGAAGACCATTGAAGAACTCATTAGCATTGAATCTAAAACAATGGTCTTCAAGTCGCTCAATGACTTGGCTCCGCAATACCTGTGTAACCTTTCACCAGAAACTCAGAATGCTCCTCCCTTACCCTTGGTAATTTTGAGACTGATTTAAGTTTGTCAAAGAAAAACTCAGCAAATGGGTCAAAATGCTTTTCTTTCCGTGGAACAAAACTATGCAATAGCCTTCCCGCTGAGTCTAGCATGGCATCCTCCCTGAATAGTTTTTAAAAGTTTATTAAGGGTTGAAACTTTTTTTTCTGTTGTAAATAATGTATAGCTGCAAATAGGTTTTTAATATTATGGTTTTTCATATTCTAATTCCTTAAGACTGATTTAATGTTGTCAAAGAAAAAGTCAGCAAATGGGCCAAAATGTTTTTCTTTCCAGAAAACAAAATTATGGAATAGCTCTCCCAATGAGTCCAAGACAGCATCCTCCCTAAAATAGTTTTAAATAATCTACCAAGGGTTGAACTTTTTTCTGTTGTAAATAATGTATAATTGCAAATAGGTTTTTGCAACAATTCAACAATATCTGAGTGTCAAAGTTTCAGGCAGCATCAATTTTGGAAAGACATCTTTTGAAAATATGTAAAGACAAACACAGAGAAGTTTCAAACATTGATGCAGCTTCGCAGGAAGCCAGAGATTTTTCCAGGATTTCTCATTAAACTTGAAAATCTTTAAAAAATGAGCTCGAAAGCTAGTTGAGCTTTCGGGCTGAAAAAATTCCACCACAATCGTCTTTTTAGCAATCAAAAACATTTACAGAATGAAATAAATTCTCACCCATTCTGGTCTTTGAATTTTTTGATACCAAACCTTCCATCAGATATGTAAACAGTCTCGTAGCTGGGTATATATCTGTCAACTTTTTGAACAACGTGTGGACTGACTTGCGAACGTTGTCCTTCGGGTCACCAATCTAAGGAAAAATGAATTTATTCACAGCACAAAGAGAACAATTAACTAGCTTTGATCAGGAATCGATAATTGCTGCCCCTTCTGAGTGCCACGCAGGAATTCCAATGAAGCACACTTGTAAAATAGTATAAAAGCCCCAATGAAACGTGGCGTTTCACAGGTCGATAGAAAGTTTGCAATTTCCCTCCCACCCCTCCCCAAAAAAACCTTTTAAACGTTATTTGAAAGTTTAGTGTGGGAATTTCATGTGATTGAAATATCTTCTGGCCTAGGAAAAATCTTGCTAGACTGACCTTACTACCTACGTACTTGAGTACTTTTTGTAGTTAATAAATAAAGTTATTTTCGTTTGAATGTAATGACTAAGAAAATAACAGCTCAGATTATGATAAATTCTTCTCCTTATCAATTTTTCATAGTTATAAAGTCATACTCACTAGTGTGATTGAGAAACGTACTATCATGTCTGCTAAGGAGTTACCAATGTTACACATATTGAAGATTTCAGGAAAGTCAGGAATCGCACAATTATTGCAAAGTAGCTGAACTTTCTTTCAAGCCATTCAGTTCAAAGAAACATGCCTTGGAAGTTTACAACAACCTTTTGAAAGGTTTTGAGCATAACAGGTGTCCCAAAAAAATTACCCCCATTTGAGCCGTTATTTTAGTATGTTATTTAATATATTTTTATATGTTACTTAATTAAAAAATTCAAATCGGAATCTATTATGTACCACCCAACGTAGATAATAGCATTTGTTTCCGTTCTGTATCTGCGCGTATTGATCATCCACCAATAATTTCTGAAAACACAATACCTTCAAGGCTAAAGGTCATGAAAGAAAGGGCCAAAACAGTTTATAAATAAGATAGTTAAACCTGCAGCTCAAAATACACAGAAATAGAGTTTTTAACGAATTGCAACTGGACCAAACTTGAGCTCCATAAAGGATCCAAGAACGACAATATTTGCCTATATTGTCCGTAACAAGCACAATTTTGCTTCTTGTTTGAAAGTACCCTTCCTTAGACAAGTTCCTGTGGTTCGCATTTTGTATATTGCTGAGTTCGAATACCAATTTATGAAATTAATAAGTTTTTGTATGCTCTTCAAGCCTACAACGTGAAACGTGGAAGGAATGGAAAATATCTTTATCGCTAAATGTTTCTTCTTTTCAAGCGTTTCTCAAGCTGAATATTTTCAGAAAATCTATATTTCGAGGTCTTTTAGTCAGCGCAAAAAGCGGCAAAATTATAAGGATCCAAGTTAGCCCTGAAGCAAGAGAAGGCAGTTTAAATCACTCGAAACGGATGATGGTTGTTTTTCTGGAATTGTTCCAACAGGGAAACTTTTTTAGGACACCCGGTATGCTTGTGAATGTAGTCTAAAACTCATCCCTTCTCACCCATTATGAATAATGTTCTTTCCGGGGAGCTAAGCTGTGGAATAGCCTTCCAGCTGAGTCAAAGAAGGCCTCCTCCCTTCGTAGTTTTAAAAGTTCCCGTAAGGGTTAACTCTTCATTTATTGCAAATATCGTATAATTATTGTAAATAGGTTTTTAGCTTTATGGTTTTTAAAATGAAGGTTTAATCTATTTTATATTGTAATTAAAATTTTTTAGTTGAGGGTTGAGGGCCCCTTGAAAATCAGCCTTTGCTGAAGGGCAACCCTCCATAAATGAAATGAAAATGCTGCTTCATACCTTGAGCACCAGATAAGGCACAAATGATGATCCCTCATATTCGGACATCTTCGTATCTTCTTCAGAAAGCATATCAAATAAGCTTTCGAGGAATTCCAATGATTTCAACAGCACACTTGTATTTGTATCAAAGAACTTCAATGTAAACCAACGTAGGATGATATCTAATGATTCAATCATTGCTTCTTTCTTCGATGATATGGCCTGAAAGGGAGCATAATTATGATGATAATAGTAATAAAATAATGAAATAATAAATAGAATGAAAAAATGACAAATAAAATCACATAATAATAACGATAATTATAATAATGCTCAAACCGTGCGTTCCTTTGGCAATTGAAACAATCAAGATTTCTTTCAAATTCAGCCAGCTGGATCTAATTTGTTTCAAATGAAACAATGTGAAAATCTTAAACGATATATATATTCATGATTGCTGTGATTGCCAAAGGAACGCAAGGCAAGTGAATAAAAGAAATGATCCCTGTGTCAAAGGCCACTGCAAATCCCTCATAATAGACCTTGTTATAAAGCTAAAATTCAATTGATAAACATGCCCGATGTATGTTCCACAGTGGCCGTCAAAAGTGGATACAATTTTGGCACGCCCGGTACACTAGTTTCTACCACAAATCAAAAGAGACTACTTGAAAACAAAACAAAGAAATACCTGGGTGAAGATGGCAATTGCTTCTAGATGAAATTTGAAGTCTGCATGGTAGAGTTTCTTCATCATACTGGCACTAAAACATGGTGACATCTGATCTTTAAGTTGCTGAATAATCTCGTCCCTTGGTGTCGTGAAATTCCAGCGCAGTGTCTAAGATCAAAAATATATTATCAAAACTAAGGCCCAGTTTAAACATCGTTTTTTTTGCAGTGTCGAATTTAATAGATGCAAATTTCGACATAAAAACGATGCTTAAATCACCTGCCGCTTTAAATTGTTAAACGGCAGAATTTTACCAGCTTTGTCGTGTTAAACGGCAGAAACATGACTTGAATTAAACATCGTATTTCTGCCGCATTTAATCAATCAATTTTAGGCCATAGTCCGCGGTTTCTAAGTGTGATCAGCCACTGCGCTTGTGCATTTTGAAAAATTCCCATTTTAACCATTTTAATTTCAATCCGACACGGCAAAAGCGATGTTTAAATCAGATTTTTAGATACAGCAGAATCTACCGTTTTTAACACAGTCCGATTCGACACGGCAAGAAAACGATGTTTTAACTAGGCCTAAGGGAAGGGAAACAAAACGGCACAGCATAGGCATCAAGTCTTGATTGTGCAAAATGTTATTGCCCTTTCCTGCCAAATGAATTTTTTAGAGCGAACTTTTGGTAATTTGCCATAATATGAAAGAGACCAACATGGATATCATGATCATTTTAAGATTTAACAATTAGGGACATTTATATTCTTTAATTCAATTTCATTTTATATTCCTTAAACACGGTAACCCCGTCGACAAAGGTCGCTTTTCAGGGGGACGTTTCACAGTGGACCAGTGGCAAAAAAATCTGCTCTTTAAAAAAGTGACAAACATTTTTTCTATTCAAGAGTGATGATCCTCGAGCTGGTACTAAGTTTAATGAATACAAACAAATTTGGCAAATCTCAAAGTGTTCAAGAATCATGATTCCAGTGCACATTTTTGGCTTACGTTTCAGGCTTACCTTTTCCATATTGCAAAATCAGTCAAAACAACAAGACCCGATGAAGAGTTATGCCCAAAACGTCGTTAATACCTTAGTCTTCGCACTAAGTCGAATTTTTAAAAGATATTTTACAGTATCATTGTTTTGATAGTCAGAGAGCCGCACTTTTTCAAACATCATAATAAATATTTCAAAGTCATTAAAAAACAACAAACTGCTTTTGACAAAATTAACTTCAGGGGGTTTTGTCCACCCTTGATCCACTGTGCGTCGTGCGTCTTTTCAACTCCCCCGAAAGACAGTTTTCGCAAACACGGTATAAATCAACTTGATAACGAGTATATGATCGAAACGTCGTGTTTTTAACATCTAAGCTATTTTTGGTACTTAAATCATTTATTTATCATATTACTGTTCAATTACATAGTATCACACGCAACGAACATACTTTTACGGTATAAATCATACTCTATACAAACCTTGAGAGATTTTTCGTCTTTTATTCTTTGGTTTTTCCCAACTGTATGTAACACAGCAGGTCCGTCATCTTCTTCCTCGCCTTTCTTCTTTCTGCCAGTAGCTGGTGCAGAGGCAGGCTATTGATTTAAGAACAAAACCATGTTACTGTACTTTCTGTAAGAAACTCTTCACAAAAAACCAAGCTCTCAGATAACAAAAAAATCAAGAAATGTAGATTCTTGGAAAAGCTATTTAAGAAAATTTTTTCATTAGGAATTCCAAAACAAACGTTCCCTTACGAGTTTCTGTTATCGACTACTTTGAGCAATTTCTAAGGCACAGCGTATAAATCAATGATAGCCTTGATAAAATTTGAACAATATTAGATCTCGTGTTATTCTGTTATCCAGAAGTCACCCCCAGTCACCCATTGGGAAGTTTCTTAATCTTTCATTTAACTTCAGTTCTTAATTTCGATGTGCTTCAGGAATTTGCTTAGGCTAAAAGGCCAACGCTCTGGTTTGCAAGTGGATGAAAATTTGAGCTTTCAAGATTAATATTTCTGCTCTCAAAGCACTAATACCAACAAAACAAGGTATCTATGTTCAAGTAACTATCGAGGAACATTTTGAGAGTGGTTAGCCATTGATTAAAGCTAAATTCATATCGCTGGAGTCAGCAAAATCTGCATACATTTTTTTGGGACACCCGGTACAATTGAAGAGGAAAACTTCAAATTCTCTCAGGGGAAATGAATTCGCAAGAAAAAAGAGGAATCTATTCAAGCTGATGCTCTGATACAAAAGCAACATTGTGTTGCCGTTGCAAAGGCCGTCGTGGTTTCGTAAACTCCCTAAGTCTTTTGGCGCACCCCGCACCCAGTACGATTTATTACCTTCTTGGAAGTAGCCTTTTTGCTCTCTGCAGATTTAGACTTTCTCGGTTCGTCAGTGACTTTTTTCATTTCTTTGATAGCAGTATCAGAAGACACCGCAGGGGCAGCTGACGCTTTGCTTGATTTTGCTGCTTTGGCTTTCTTTGCGGTTTGAATAGGTACACAAGTCTCTCTAGCTTTGTCCAGGAATTCCATCAAAATTTTCTTAGAAGTTGGCTGAAAATGAAACAAAAACAATTTAGGTACTGCACTGAAACATACAAGTCCTAAAAAATGTCACTCTTCAAATTATTCGTTAAGAAATCCAAATAACTTAGCCCACGTCAGGCCTAATCAAACAACATTTGGGTCTAAAAGTCTTAAGTCTATCGGGCCACAGATTTGGAATGGCTTACCAAACGAAATAAAATCAGCAGAAAATTTGAAAAGTTTTGAGGATTTAACAATGGTATGATTCAAACTGCAAATATAGTGCCTGTACGTGACAACCAATTTAGTTATATAGTTTAGAAAATATTTGCTTTTTTGTTATTAGTTATGTAAATTCGATTTAGATTAGTTAAAGGGTCTGTTTCATCCAGCATGCCTTGCACGTGCCATCTCTTGGTTGGCCTTTGTTGCATGGCCCATGAAAATGGAGGCACAACAAAGGAAAACCAAGAGAAGGCACGTGCAAGGCATGCTGGATGAAACAGACCCTTTAACTTGTATATATTATTAAATAGTGTATATATTGTTAGCTACTTGTAAATAATCGAATTAAAATAAAGTTACACACACAATGTCCTTCTGTTTTTATATGCTCATAAAATAATCAGAACAGATCAACAGATAATTACTACGCACAGATACCACAGGGAGCACGGAATCACATAACAAGCCTGTGGCATTTAACAATTAACTTCAAGTCTGTCTCAAAAAAGATGTCAGATGAAACAGCAAGAAAAGTATTCCATCCCCCAAGAGAATAACATGTGCAAATACATGCAACTTGTCATGGTAGTCAGAAAGGAAAATCAATTCAATTAAAACTTTATTTATAAGAAATACATAATACATAATACAATGTACTGTATAACTTATACGACTCAGAAAAAGCAAAGCTTATCTAGTCTGAGCCGCTTTGAGAACAAAAAGATAAAGTTTTTATGTTCTTCCTTTGCAGGTTTTTGAAAGGGCTTTCTGCGGAAATTCTCACATTGCCACGAGAAGGAATGACTGATAAAAGCTGGATGATTTTCTACATCTAGTTGAACATATCGGCTATAAAATGAGACACTTTTCAATATTATTGCTTTCATATTCAGGGAGAAGCATTGGTTTAAAAAGCAGTGTGTATTTTTGACCCCCCCCCCCCATAAGGATTGCTCAGATATAGGTGGACTTCTGATTGTGACATTACAGTGGGTTCATCCCATTCACTAAAAAAGATGTTCTGAAAAGAATCAGAATCGAACGATATTTTGCCACAATTGGTAGAATTTTCGAATGTGCACAATAGTAATAGAAGCTCTATCGCCATTCAATCGAACGTCGCATATAAAAATGTATAAAAATAACACTCGATCCAGGCTCTTTTGTAGCAATGGGCGCGTGCCTGAACAATAGATATTACAGGTTTGTTTACAATTTGACAACACAAACTTACGTCATTTTTGGCTGCAGCTTTGGCCATTGCCTCAAATCCAGTGTGGGCCATGACCAATGGTATCACTGCCTGCGCATGCTTTCGCAAATCGGCATTCCTATCTTCAAGGCCAGCCAGCAGTGATGGAATAGATTCTTGTAACTCAACAGGCAATTTCTTTTTTTCTTCTTTCAAACTTTCTTCCAACCAAGAAAGTAACTAAAATAATCAATGAAACAAGCTGCAACAATGAGTAAACAACATATGTGCCAAAAGGGCATACAATTGGAATAAAAAAGGTTTTGCCGTTAGTTGTTGGTCGCGTTTATCTTCGCTAATTTACTGTTTTCATTGGCTATATGAGAGAGATGCATGGTCGCTGGCTCTTGTGGTATTGTCGAGTAAATAGTCTGGAAACATGCAGCACAGTAAATCCCCGCATAGAAGAACCTATAAAAACAAGAGCCTAGAGGCGGTTTTTCCTAACTTATGAACCTTGTAACTAAGAATCTGTTTCAGTTCGATGAAAAAAATGTTCTTATTGCAGGGGTAGCAAAGCTGATTTTGGATTGTCGTTATTAACTTTTTTTTTGTCCCAGCTGGCGGTTAAAGTTTGAATCTCCTCCCCTGCTATTTGTAAACTTAGAATTGGTTATTAGGTACATAATAACTTGGCCAAAGCAACTAACAGGGCTGAACATCTTTCGTGAAGATTCTAAAACGGCATACACAAGGCATCCTTTGAACAAGAACCTTTATACCTTGAAATTAGTATAGTACCTTTAAAATAAGAACCTATTTCAGTTAGGCTCTCAAAAAGAGTGGGTTCTTATATGCGGGGATATACTGTAATCGTATTGCTCATGCAGTTTGCTTTATGATGTTAGATTATTGTAAAATTGCAATGACATTACTTTCTTGTTGTTTAGCTACTATATTCTGGCTCAAAATAGATGTTACGTGAAAAACCGCGAATAACAACAGTTGAAATGTTTTGCAAGAGTAATTTTGCGTTATTGCAAATCTCATGTGAAATATCATTTTAGACAGACTTTAGCTGTAATCATTCTACTCTAAGAAAAAGTAAACAAGTTGAAAAAGAGTTAGAAGGTTTTCCCAGTTTTTGTCAAGACTAATACCCTTTTCACACTTCCAAGTTAAGCGAGCTCAAATTAGACCAGGCTATTGAATGGGATCTTCTTATTGGTCAGTCCAACCAATCAAATGCGTTGGATTGGTTTCAATTTTACTTGGTTGGATAAAGCTAGTTTAATGTGTCAGTGAGAATGCAGTCAAGATCAGTGAGAATGCAGTCAAAGTCAAGATCAGCAGCAACTACACTTCGCTTTTAAACTAACAGAAATTGACCATGACAGAATACCGGGTGACTAACGAAGAGTCAAATTTTTTGAAACATCATTATGATTCGATCATTTATTCTACCGATCTCTAAATTTTTCCCTGGTGTAATCACGCCAAGGACCAAAGTAGGATCACATTATCGGTATTTCATTCTTTCAGGAGAGAGACGTCAAAGTCACTGCATAAAAACCGTTTTTTTAGCAATATATCCATACATTGAGCTAAAGCTTTTTCTTGCAATTTCATATGAAAGTTTCAGTATTAAATGATGTAAGTGCTTTGTCAGGGACACAAGCAACCAATTTAAATGGTGGCATGAATTGAAAGGTCAATTTCATTATCATTTCGTGTGACTTCAGAGTACTTTAAGGGAAGAAACTTTCGTGAGTTCAAAAGCGCAAACATTTTTGGACTTAACTTTCAAGAGTGGATAAAAATGGGAAATTTCTCGAGAATAAACTTTTGCGAATTAGGTTTCTTATCACATTTCCATACTTTCTTAGATGTTCCTGAACTCTTCAATGACTCTTCCGGATCGTCCATAAATAAGCTTGTAAGCATATTTCGAAAAGGTCGTTGTTAAAGAAGAGGAATATCAACATCTGATACTAATTATTTGATTCTACATCTTAGGAAATTTTGCAAGAATAAAGTTTCTCACATTTTATGACATTGTGCGGAATAAACTTTCGCGAATGTTAGCCAAAATTGCGAAAAACGCGAAAATTTCTTCGCGTGAAAGTTTCTTTCCTTAAAGTATGCTTCAAACTCAGGTTTTCGCAAAAGAACAAGTCCTCGCAAATGCAATACAATTTCAAGACATTGCCATAACTTTGAAATTGATTGGGTAATTGACACAAATTCATTGAAAACATATTCACGATAACCAATATAACCAAACGTTGGTGACTTTCCAAAATGTTACACTTTTTGGTTCACCAATGCAGTATAATTTACAAAATGCATGCCTTCCTATTCTAAGTGTTTGCTTTCCTAAGAAAGATGCGCCCTCCAGGGGGGGGGGTGAAAATGAAATACAACTTACACCAATCTTCACATTAGGTTTTGGGCTCTTCATTGCTGTTGAAAGTATCTCATCTTGCAAAAAAGGAACAAAACCAATCTTCGAATGCCATGCTGAAAGAGCCTCTTTCGCAGCTGTTTGTAATTGAGGCTAAAAGGAAAAATCAATAACTCATTATCTTTCAGCTCGAAGAATTGAGTTTGAACAGAGATTATACTTTGATCGATCCAACGAGCTTCCTAAATGATACTGGCTCTACGATTCCTATCGACGTTTATTCAAGGAATAATGCTGAAAGATCGCAAGTTCCAAAGGCTACCTTGAAGCTTGACGCAATACAAGAATTGTCTTGTTTGATCTTGTTACAAGCACAGAAAGTCCCCAAAATACCCAGACGTCTTTAGTTGAATTGTAAATTGCAACAGAATCAATTTCAACACTTCTCAGGGCTTCTTGCTACTGACACCACTAACTTGAATTTTCCTTCAGAACACCATAATATTCAGGTAGCAAAGAATATTCAGTAAAATCTTTAACTGATTTTGGCCGATGCCTCCAAATTCTTTAAAACGTCAGCTAAGGAGCATCAAGAAAAATTAAGGATGAACAGCTCCCGGGATAAAAAATAAACTTGTCAACTCTATCCGAACCAAATTTCAAGAAGGACAAGAAGCTGTTGGAGAAAATCTGAGCAAGAAAGCAAAACCAAACTGACAAGATCTTAGGCCTAGTTTAAACATCGTGTTTTTTGCCGTGTTGAATCGAACTGTACTAAAAACGGGAGAATCTACCATGTCTAAAAATCTGATTTAAACATCCTTTTTTGCCACGTTGGATTGAAATTAAAATCGTTAAAATAACCATTTTTCAAAATGCACAAGCTCAGTGGCTCATCATACGTAGAAAACGCGGACCATGGCATAGAATTGATTAATTAAACGCAGCAGAAATACGACTTTTAAATCAAGTCGTCTTTCTGCCGTGTGATACGACAGAGCTGGTGAACTCCTGCTGTTTTATCTATTCAAAACAGCAGGTGATTTAAACATCGTTTTTATGTCGAATGTAATCGACACGGCAAAAAAACGATGTTTAAACTGGGCCTAAAAGCGCAAGAAAAGATGACACACGAACAGTCGTATTTAATAAATTACCTTAGCATCAGCCATCGTAAGTATCATAGGCAGCAGCAGATTATTAGCATGTCTCTTCATTCCTGGTCCACCATTTTCAGATATTGTTTTACAAATACCAAGTGAGATTATTACCTGTTTGTGAAAACAAATGAGAGCTTCAAGAAGCTAAGTCATAATTTCACGGAAATCCTACCCCAGAAGGCTTTCCTTATAGTCGTTTTAAAGCATTTCTTTAGAGAAAAGCAATGCATTCTTACAGAATCAAAGTCCCAACAATAGACCTTTTTACTTGCTAAAAAAGAGGTTTGGAACGAGGGTCGAAATCTGGTAAAGTTTGGGAAGGAAAACGAAAGCATGGCCCCCGTTCTTAGTGGATATGCTGCTAACTGTGGCAAGAAGTTGCTGCGGATCTCAACACTTTTCAGAGAGTTTGTTATCAACCACTTTGCACAAAATGAGCTAGCAATGACTTAGTTTACAAACAAGCTAGTGTTATCGGTCTTTTCGGATTGTTTCTCGTTATTTTCATTCATTTTCAGCTTACTTTTCTTTCATTTGAATAACAGCGGTTGAAAACAGCAAACTTCAATTTGTAATCTCGCAAAATGAAACCTTGTATGGCCACATTTTCTTTTGAAACTGTTACACAACAAAATCAGCTAACGATGAATGAAAATAAGGAGAAACAACGCCAAGAGGAGAACAAAACTTGCCAGTGTAAACTTGCTTCTTTCTGTATTGTTCCTTTTTCTCTTCTCATGTGATCGATTCATGGGATGAGTGGCGGAGCGACTTATACAGTTTCCGTCAGGTGACTGAAGTTAAGCTCGGTCGGGCGAGGTTAAACTCTGGATGGGTGATCTCTCAGAGGTCTAACCTCGCAACTCACCTCACCGTCTTTCGGTAGGGACGTTAAACTAGGGGTCCCATGCCTGGATGCGGCATGCATACTGGGCCTAATTAGCTTTAAATAGCTAGAAATCCTTTCAGCCCACTTAAAATAAATTACTGAGAAAAAAATCAGGGATCCTTTAAAAAGTATCAACAGGTCTCAAATCAAACGAGACTATATGGCGATGGGAATAACACGATCTTCACAATTTAAAAGATAAATCATACCAGGTTCTTGTTACTGTCTGCCAGCCTCGCTTTCATGGCTGTTGCTAGTTCACCAATATCAGGCAGAATGAATTTATTCTCTTTCAAAATATCAATAACCTGAAATAAATGTTAAATGTTACATATAGTACTTTACCATCTAAAAAGAAGAAAAAACTGTTTTCCACGGAAAAAATTAGCATGACTCTGTTTTCGCTTCACTTAAAGGCATTGAGTCCATATTAATACATGAGCGTTAACGTTATCCTTAATTTTGCTGACAAACCGCTGACGGCCCTTTGTTATCACATAATAGTGCTAAACTTAGAGTCGGTCTTAGCAAGTTAAATTTTCATAAATTTAAACACAATTTTAAAGATACCACAAATCCTATGGTATACGGAACACTTCTTGTTGCTCTGCCCTTGTTTTGATGTACAAAGACGAGACCTCCTCGCTGGAATCTATGCATTAATACGACCACTTGGATATGTAAATCTTGCAAATGAAGCTTTACTACAACTTTTATTGTATGGCAATAAAGATTTTCCTATTTCACTAAATAGACAAATTCTTGAGCTAACGCTACATTTTATCCATGAAACTGGTCGATTCGAGTGAATTTCTGTAGCCACTTAACCACCCCTTCACAAGCCACCCGTTTTTGTCCCTTAGTTAAAGTCAGTTCTTTTCTTTTCGTTTAGTNCCTATTTCACTAAATAGACAAATTGTTGAGCTAACGCTACATTTTATCCATGAAACTGGTCGATTCGAGTGAATTTCTGTAGCCACTTAACCATCCCTTCATAAGCCACCCGTTTTTGTCCCATATTTAAAGTAGTTTCTTTTCCTTTATTATCTTTAATTAATGGCCTCGGGGTAGACACAGCCTTTTGCTCCCTGGGGTTGATCGTCCTAGTAGTATTGTAGAGTAATTTTATAAGTAATGTAGTTCGTAATTTGTATTGTAAATTTTATTTGGAATATATTATATAAAAAAAAAAGAAAAAAAAATAGTGCTAAAGTCATCAGCGGTGGAGACCAAAGATTTTTTAATCCTTGCATTATCCTTGGGAATTTCTTTAGTTTAATTTCAATAGCGATTAAAAGAAAACTTTTGTTTTGTGATTGAAAGGGAGTTGATAATGCAGACTCAATGACTTTCAAGTACAAGGGTGTTGCCAATTCTCTTTGCTAAAACCCTCATAAATGCAATACCATTTTTAGAGGAAAACGGTAGTTACATAACTTTATACGTCGTGATAACAGCTTCCGGGCCTTCAAAATTGTGTAGAAGTGATTATATATGTATTCCCAAGAGCCCTTGAAATGTATCGGAGCAGATGCAGCTACTAAAAAAAACTCTTGAGACAAAACTCTTGAAACTCTCTTAAAGGACAAGTCCGGGGTTGGTATGATTGATGATAAAATACAAGATAATACTGCTATGAATGATGTATGATGCTTTTTTCCACTATTTTTCGCCTTCTCCTTCTGAAATTACGTATTCAAATAAGCAATTTGAGCGAAGTGATGACGTCAGTTCGCGCAAACGAAAATGAGGCTGTGTGATTGTTTTTGCCTCTTTATCGTAGCAAGTCGCTTTATCGTGTTCTCGTGCCACGATTTGATACTTATTGGTTGACTCAATAAATCGAAAACATCTGATTGGTTGAAATTCAAACTGATTTAAGTCATTTGACTTAACTACAAAAACAAAATTAGCCTTCGCTGCCTGCCTGTCTACAGGCTAAAACAAAATTTATAATACCTCTTGTAATCCTTCATTCCGCAGCTTCCAATTCTTATCCATCAATTTTGTCATAAGGGCCTCTGTAATCTTTTCGCTGCAAACAAAAAGTTGAAAACACTTTCTAAACGACGACTGCATATAAGAATTGTATCCATAAGATTGATGGCGTTTAGATTATGTAAATCAAATCTTTGAACAAATTACACGATTGGCGATAGGGCTCAAGAAAAGAAAGCAAGCTGTCTGCAAGGAGGCCCTTGGTGCTGCCAATTGGGTTTCCCAACGACAAAATCTTCTCGCTGGAATTGTTGAATTATTACGACCATATGTACAAATCACCAATCTTTCAAATCATTCTTTGACGCAGCTTTTATTGTATGGTGATGAAGACCTTTCTAATGAGTTGAATAGAAATGTACTCGAATTAACTTTACGCTTCATCCACGAAACTAGTCGGTTTGATTAAGATCTATTGAGAATTTAGCCATGCACTAAGCAATCACCAAGTCCCGTACCGTTAGTGTTTCTTTTCCTTGTAAATTCTGTTTCACATCAGATGGAGGCATTTTACTTACCTAAATCTACATCAAATGAGTTGCACTCGTTGCATCAACAAATTCATCGCAAAACTGACCTGACATCTGGAGTGAAACTGAATCTAGTATAGTATCCTTTAATTGATAAATGTTCGTAGTGTGACTGTATACGGTTTAACGTTTCATGTTTTTAGATATTGGCCATGGGGTAGTCATAGTCTTTCGCTCCCCATGGTATCGTACTTGTAGTGTCGTATAGTAATTAGAATTAGGTATAGTAGAATGTAAAGTATCTTGTAAAATTTAATATTTGAATAAAAAAAAATTGGGTTTTAGAAGGAATTCAAAAAGCTAGAGGTGTTATGTGGCCAACAGAAGATTGCAAAATACTTGCCTAGCACAAAGCCTTGAAACGTTGTTTTTAAGTATATGGTCACCCTAATGGTTACGCGTTCTGCATAGTTTTAGTCCTTTCTTGGTCTTGCTTCGTATTTATATTTGCCCTGATTGGCTTCAAATAGTTCTGAAATGCAGTTGGGAGCTTTTCTGGGTTGTGAGAGCATAGGTTCCAAATCTTTAACTTGGCGTAAAAAGGTGGGTGTAAAATTCAAGGACCCTTTTTCTTCTGATTGAATGGCTTGAAAGAAACTTTAGATACTTCTCTATAATTGTACCGTTGGACTTCTCAAATGTTTCAAATATTTTTCAAAATTACATGGTATCTTACATTTCAACTCATTTGAGGATCTGACGTCATCAAATTTCTAGATCATAAACCAGATGAGTGACAGACTTTTACTTGAAAGCATATTGTAGGCATTCATAAACTATGGTTTTCTTCGAACTTATTTCATGTTGCGTCAAACAGTTTAGAAATTACTAAGGATTTAAGTTTTTTTTTAATTTTTCTTGAATTCTTGAAGACGCTCTATTTCTGAAAATATTGAAGATTTCAGAAAAGTCCAACGGTAGAATTAGAGAGAAATAGCTAAAGTTTCTTTGAAGTCATTCAGTTCAAAGAAACAGATCATTGAATTTTACACCAGCCTTTTTAAAGATTTGGAACCTATGCTGGTTGTGAGACACTTTATGCATAAATTTGAGAATTTTTCCTTGCTACTGACCTGATATTAGTTCTATCCACTAAATCATCAGCACTCACTCCACCAACGGACTTTGCATCTCCTGCGTCATCATCAGCCTCGTTTTCATCAGCATCATCCTCGTCTTCAGGTTCATCGTCTTCATCACCGAGAATCTTACGAGTGGGTGCAGGCGGTTTTTCGCCTTTTACCTAATAAGAAGATATTTCAAAATGTGAATGTGCAGATAATTGAAGCCATGATTGTATCATAGGGTGGTATCTATCCATCACACACGGAATTAAAGGAATTCATTACGGTCTCAGCGATTGTTCATATTCAGGAAGGTGGTACCAATGGCTACTGACAGGTGTACACATATTTTACACTTAGGCTAAATTCACTTTGAGACTGTCTGGGATTGAAGTAGACTTATGAATTTTCGTCCCTTATCTCCCTGCGTTCTTTGATTTGCTGATATCAGGACTCATACCATTACTCTTATAAAGAGGGGCTCTTTTAGGCCGATATGGAGTGGTTCGTATTGACCGATCAAATTGCTAGAATTTGGTTTTCAACCAATAAGGAGGCGCTATTTAAACAGTTGTTGTTGTTGCATACAAAAAACGGTTGATACGGCCTAGAGTTCTCGTAGCTGCGATGAATCTATTTTCTTTCTACAGAGGAAGATAACTGCTTGAAAGGTATATATTTTGTGATGAGTAGGTCAGGAAAACATTATTCTTTGTACTAAAAGTTTGATTTTCAATGCTTAAGCTCTTTAAACCAGATTTTGAAGCGATTTTGTTGAGTGTACGAGAACTCCCACTAGTTTAGGCCATTTTCAAAAAGGGGGGCCCACTTTATGAGAGTAATGGTATGAGTCCCTATTGAGCAAGTGATATCAGCAAGTCAAAGAACGCAGGGGGACACCCTCCCAAAAATAAAAGTAAACTTGATTTACAAAATTAATACTATAAACTATAATATAAAACCTAATTACAATCTTATAAAATCCTAGTCACAACGTTTTGATATTTATAAGAGAACTAAATATGCTAAATTGTCTTTTTAAAACAACCCAGGGACGATGCCTGCTTAGATTCAGCTGAGAGGCTATTCCACAACCTTGCTCCTCTGTAAGAAAAATATTTGTGACCACTTGATGTTTTTTCATAGGCAGCCTGAGATCTGTCTCTGTATTTCGAAGGCTGTACGAGGAGCACTGTGAGTTTTTTGTGAAAAGGTTACATAGGTATTGCGGTGCCAACCCATTTAAGGATTTGAAGACAATCGTTTGAGATTCAATTGAATAAGTTCATCTAGACTTCGATACGTTGCCTGCTTGGACATCAAAACTGCTGTTTGTTATAATTCTAGTCTATAGCGGCCAGTCCTTATACCTATATCAATTCCGTTTAAAGGACAGCATTTATAACTTTTTCGCCAGTTTACGGTTCTACATAAATCCTTGCACGAAGATCTAGATGTTTCAGTTAAAACTCACATGCTTAACAAACAATACCTTTTCGAATTCAGCATCGATTTGTGACAACAAGGCTGACTTTTCACCCTCAAACACTGTTCGTAGACTTGCACCAACAAACATATACAATACTGCCAAGAACTGGACTGCAGCAGAACGAATACCCTTGAAAGAGATCAAAATCAATCTTCAATACATTAAAAGCAGCATACTAAACATAATGAAATTCAAAATGCCCATACCGTAAACCCCCTATTAAACTCTCTATTAAGCCCCTCCCCTCTGAGCCAAAAATTTTAAATAAGCCCCACTCTCTATAAAGCCCCCCTCCCCCACTTCTACACAATTCCAGATGTTATCAAAGTTTTCCATTTACTGAGCTAAATACGCTTGCATTTCAATTTTGATATGGTTTGAGATAAAACTGTGTCGAATTTATGTATTTGACCCGTAAAATTGCATGTTGAATCCACAAAATATGGTGTTATGTTGTGACCATGGGGTAGACATTGTCTGTTACTCCCTGTGGTTACTATCCTTGTATGGTTGTATAGTTGTACAGTAATTAGAAAATATGGTAGGTTGCAACATGTATTGTAACATTTTAGATGAATAAAAAAAAGAACAAGACAAGTAGATGTTTTGAAAAGTACAGTTTTTACCTGATTGGTGTTTTGCAAGGATGTCTTGATAAATGCTATATGTGGCTTCAAATCGATTCTGAAGAAGAATAATTCAAGGTAAACACATGATACAAAATAATAATTGATGCACTTATTTGCAGCATGACTAATGTCAAGGAGCATCAGAAATATATATCCAAGCTAATAATCGTGTCGTATGTCTGTGTCTGTGTCTGTGTCTGTGTCTGTGTGTAGTTTTCTTAATTTTGCTCTTCCTCTTTTGTTGGAATATAGTCGTAAGAGAGAGACGGCCTGGAGGCACTAAATTCCTAACTCTTGATAGATTTCTCGAGCCCGGACCTCAGAAGGATCTCTGGGTTGTTTATGTTGCTCGTCAAGACCTAAAGCGCCATGCCAATCACAATGGCGAATTGTGTGCTCTTGGGCTGTCCCTCTTTTACGACCATTATTGGAACAACTTAAATTTAATTGTCAGTGCCATACATAGTGGGAACTCGCTGACTATAAGTCCTTTCCCACTACGGATGGCACGTAGTTAATTAGCCTTGTTGTTTTTGTAAATAGTTATTTTTCTAAATTAATAAAGAAAAAATAAATAATCGTGATAAATCTGTCCAAATTAAGAGATGAGGCTGTTTGCGAAATGCTTATCAATGGTCCATCCGAAATAGAATGTTTTGTTTTGTTTTCAGTCAAGATCACAACATTAACTAGAGTCTATCTCATATCAGATTACACGTGATATTTGGGAAAACGCAAAGTTAATCATGGAGAACACTTCAATTCTTTTTATTCGCGGATAGTTTCGCTTCACATTTAATTTGAGATAAATCTTAGGTAGTTAGCTTCTTGGACAGTCAGGTCTTCCAGATCAGATTCCGCTTCTTCGCCATTTAACAAATGTACCGTCTATAAAAACTAACGGATTTCCTCTAATCTACCAAATCAATTTATATCGGATAGAACAAGAGCAGATTTTGTAATACAATAGCAACAGTTGCGTTTGATTGACACCTCAATTCAAAGCGATTAGCGGATGCAGAGAAAGGAA
>REGL01000016.1:482719-505194 GCA_004194395.1 Aurelia aurita complex sp. Pacific | reverse complement strand
GTATCTGTTTGAGAATATATGTCTTATTACTCTTGAGAGAAGTGAAACGCCTATGTGTGAGGCGAGTCCTACAAATTTGATCAAGTGTTTTAGGCCCTTTTTCAGTCATTTTGAAAACATGAAATTTTTGTAGGGTTGAATTTACCTATATTTGCAGTGCCCGTAAGAAGTCGAGCAAAATCACAAAATACTTTGATCTTTTGGCTTTTTACTAAAATCCATGAAGTACTTCTGGTACTACGGATTTTCGAAAGTGGGAACTTTTTTCTGGCTCATCTGGTAATTGGTATACAGTGGTTGGAGTATGAGTACTATTCAATATTACAAATTTCAGCAAATGTACCCATAGCTCGAATTCTTTTTTATATATTTATACTGGTATATATATTCCAAATAAAGTTTTACAATACACATTACTAGCTACACTACTTACAAAATTACGCTTCAAGACTACTAGGGCGATCAACCCCAGGGAGCAAAGGCTGTGTCTACCCCGAGGCTATTAAATAAAGATAATAAAAAAAAAGAAATTACTTTAGCTACTTCAAGTATGCGACTATTCCTACGGACAAATAAAAAAATTGGGTTGCTTATGAAGGGATGGGGTAAGAGACGACACAGAAATGTGTCTTTGAAGTCATTCAGTTAAAAAAAATAGGTCATTACATTTTACACCAACCTTTTTAAAGATTTGGAACCTATGCTTACTTTCACACGAAATCAAGCACGACTTACTTAAATCCAAACTCCGTCAATGCTTCGCCCATCCAGATAAGCGCTTCTGTTTGTGTTTTTGGATTTTTCACTTCACTGGACACTCTAGCGACCTTTCAAATAAATTTTTTTTTATATATCAGTGAAAAATTTACAAAACTACAAGATAAGCTAACAACAACGAAATAAAGCCAATACAATTCTTTCCAAATTTACAAGAAACTTCTAATTGATACAACACAAATTGCATTAACAATACGATTACAACATAATACGAAATACGAAACGATTATAACATAATACAAGACGATGCACAAGACGATTTACACAACTATACCACAAGAGGTGTGGTCAAGCACATCTCTCCTGCAGCCAACAAGCAACGATAAACAAACAAACACTATCAAAGCTATCTAACAAAACACACAAGCCGTTTCTATTCCAATTGGAACCCTTAGTGCCTACTTATGAAATAAATCCCTTTGGTAAGGGATATTCAGATGCCGCCAGGGGCGCCTATAAAATTTTGGCGCTGTATAGGACAAGGCGGGCTGATATATATCGTGTGATCCCTATTGGAATAACTCCGGCACACAAAGATCACATGTTACACGAAGGACACAAACAAAGAAGACGGAGAAAAGGGGGTGCAGCTTAATCAAATCTGTTTGTAGTATTAATGTAAATGATTGTTGCCAAGAGAATGTTCTTATTCGAAGATTCACTAAAGCGATCATTGCCATAGAGTAGGAGTGTGAGCAGTTCTACATCGTTCAACATATTACAGTCAATTCAAATATATGCTTGCTATGAGTTGCAGGTGCTGCTACTGATGAGTAAAAGCATTCTACAGCTGTCCCTGTTACTGGCCATTACGGAGCCATTGTCACCCAGGGTCCTTTGCAGGCACGCTGCAATTTCAAACTGCCTAAAAATCAAACTTGGCCTATGCAGAAATATTCACTTCATTTCATTCATTCTAAATTCTTTAACCACGGTTACCCCGTCAATCAATAAGGTATAATAAGACTGCTCTACAGGGGGCCGTGCATAAAATCTTACAAATTAAGTTAAGAATAAATACAAAGTCTAACCTAATTTAGTTACAATGATAAATAAATAAATAAATAAATAAATGATAAAGAAGTAACAACGATAAAGATCTAGGAGGACAAGGCCTGAATGTAAAAGACACAAACAAATTAAAGAAACTAGCAAATAATAGAAACATTTGGAGTGGAATTATCAGGCTCGCAATGTCAGGGACTGACGTAATAGCGTAATTTGATGATGATGATGAAAGAAGTAACAAAAGTAAACTATTTCAAAGCGTCTTTAAATGCTTTGAAATAGGATGCCTGCTTGACTTCATAATCCAACAGGTTGCCTAAAATTAATCCAAATACTTTTAAAATAAGAAATTTAATTCAACCTGGCCCTTAAAAACCAGGTTCTTAAAAATTCCAGTTGCAGTGAAGGAAACGTGTCACTTCACTGGTCCTATGCATGGTCAAAGAGAGACACAAAAGATCAAAAGATCAACTTTTCCTGTTCATTTCATTTAGAAAAAATAATTTTCCGAGACGTGGTAAACAAAAATCAGACTGTATATCTTACGAAAAAGAAAGAACATTTCCAGCAGTTTGTGAAGCATAGGTTCTAAATCTTTAAATCAGCATAAAAAGGTGGGTGTAAAATTCTAAGACCTATTTCTTCTGATTCAATGGCTTGACAGAAAATTTGGATACTTATCTATAATTCTACCGTTGGACTTTTCAGAAGTTTTGAATATTTTTGGAAGTACAGCGTATCTTACATTTCAATTCATTTGAGGATATGACGTCATCAAATTTATAATTCATAAACCAGAAAAGAGTGACAGACTTTTGCTTGGTACCATCCTGTAGACATCCACAAACTATAGTTTTCTTCGAAATTATTTCATGTTGCGTCAAACTGTTTAGAAACTACGATGGTTTCAAGTTTTTTTGAAATTTCTTCTTGAATTCTTCAAAAAGAAGAAAACACTCTAATTCTGAAAATATTGAGGATTTCAGAAAATTCCAGCGGTAGAATTATAGAGAAATAGCTAAAGTTTCTTTGAAGTCATTTAGTTCAAAGAAATAGGTTATTGAATTTTACACCAGCCTTTTTAAAGATTTGGAACCTATGCTAGTTTGTGATTGTAAAATTGATGGAAGTTTGGCTCATTATAGGATGATGCTGTTTATAAAATGAAAAGGAAGTCAACGAGACTCAGGAGAATCCCAGAAAGATATGTCCCTTGTGCCCGTTCGATGGCCTTTCACTTGTTTGCATGCTTTTTCCCTGTGTGTTGGCAGTGGGAACTGTTGGCAGTGGGTTGGCAGTGCGCCTGCATCCAGTTCTCTAAGGAGCTATACAAAACTGTCGCANTATCTTTGCAATCTTACAACGTATGGTTGTTTTGTTTGTTTCTCTTTGAAGTTCAAGAGTTCGTCTTCAAAATAGCTCTTTCATTTTGAGAAAATAGCAGAAAATCTGTGTGATATGGCCTGTCATAAAACTGCAAAATCGTCGTTTCGAAAGAAGTTTGTTTACTTTACGTGACCCAGTCCCTTTAAAGATTCTAGTTGCAGTGAAGGAAACGTGTCACTTCACTGGTCCTATGCATGGTCAAAGAGAGACACAAAGATCAAAGGATCAACTTTTCCTGTTCATTTCATTTAGAAAAAATAATTTTCCGAGACGTGGTAAACAAAAATCAGACTGTATATCTTACGGAAAAGAAACAACATTTCCAGCAGTTTGTGAAGCATAGGTTCTAAATCTTTAAATCAGCATAAAAAGGTGGGTGTAAAATTCTATGTCCTATTTCTTCTGATTGAATGGCTTGACAGAAACTTTGGATACTTATCTATAACTCTACCGTTGCCTTTTCAGAAATTTTGAATATTATTCGAAAATACAGCGTATCTTACATTTCAACTCATTTGAGGATATGACGTCATCAAATTTCTAATTCATAAACCAGAAGAGTGACAGACTTTTGCTTGATACCATCCTGTAGACATCCACAAACCATAGTTTTCTTCGAAATTATTTCATGTTGCGTCAAACTGTTTAGAAACTACGATGGTTTCAAGTTTTTTTGAAATTTTTTCTTGAATTCTTCAAAAAGAAGAAAACACTCTAATTCTGAAAATATTGAGGATTTCAGAAAATTCCAGCGGTAGAATTATAGAGAAATAGCTAAAGTTTCTTTGAAGTCATTCAGTTCAAAGAAATAGGTTATTGAATTTTACACCAGCCTTTTTAAAGATTTGGAACCTATGCTAGTTTGTGATTGTAAAATTGATGGAAGTTTGGCTCATTATAGGATGATGCTGTTTATAAAATGAAAAGGAAGTCAACGAGACTCAGGAGAATCCCAGAACGATATGTCCCTTGTGCCCGTTCGATGGCCTTTCACTTGTTTGCATGCTTTTTCCCTGTGTGTTGGCAGTGGGAACTGTTGGCAGTGGGTTGGCAGTGCGCCTGCATCCAGTTCTCTAAGGAGCTATACAAAACTGTCGCAAGGGCATTATTATTATTTTATTATTATTATTAACAATTTCTTTTACGTTGGCAAGAAAAAAAAATATATATAGCTGATAAGCTAATTAACGCCAACAAATAAGTTAAAACTTAATTTACAATTTTCTACTTTAAAACCTACAAAAACCCTAAATCTTTAATGAAAACTTTGCACTATCTGCAGATGCAAGTATTTCCATGCCATAATTTTATTTTTCGCTTGAATTCAAATAATGTGTTGGAATCTTTAATTTCTTTTGGCAACGAGGACCACAAAAGGTGACCTCTGTACTGAATATTTTCTATTCCGTATGTTGTTGTCTCTATATTCGGCAACTGCAAATGATTCTCACTTCTCAAACTGTAGTGAATATTTCTCTCAGTAAAAATGTTTTTCATAAATGTTGGATTTAGATTGTTTTTTGTTTTGAATATTTCAAGCATTAGCAATTGCAGATTGTGCTGATGAATGGTAACATATTTTTTCTTCAACTTTTCTAGCTCTGATATACTATCTCTGCATACCAATCGCAGTGCTCTTTCGTGAATGCGATTTAATTTTGAATTAGTTGCCCTATCATTAAACATCCATACAAGTGGGCAATAATTGAATTGTGCCCTGATGAAGGAATTCATTAAAATTTCTGATTTGATAGGATCAATGTAATTAGACAAGCGAGCCAGTGCGTGAAGCTTTTGGTTGGCCTTTTTATATAAATCTTCAACATGTTTTTTGAAACTTAATTTCTTATCAAAAGTCACACCTAGCAGCTTTTCATAATCACTTTCCTTAATTCTTGAATTTCCAATTGTGACCGTTGTTTCGGTGCTTTTATCACCAAATATCATCAGGTGGCACTTATCATTATTTAGCTTCAAAAAGTTGTCAGAAAACCATTTTACTATCACAGAGCTGTCTGCTTCTAATTGTCTAACAATAGTATCAAGATCCGCATGGCATGCAAAGATTGTAAATGTTTTCCGGCAGAGGAAAACAAATTTGTTGGAAGAGAGCACAAGGCGCACAAGAAAGGCAGCAACGAGAAAGAACACGTTCCGAGCAAGTGACGTTAGATAGGCCCAGTCCCAAGCATGCGACCCAAGCCCAAATCGATGACGGCATGATGTTGGTGAGCGTATTTTATCCTTATTTGTTGGGGATTCACATTAAAAGAGGATTAAACACTGATTGACTTGAATTTCGTTGTGCGTGATACATTTTTTAATTAGTTGCAATATTTGAGGAAAATTTTAGAGATACATGTTAATATTTGTGTTTATGGGCCACACGTTAATTCCACTACAGATGCAGTGCAAATGAAAAACTTTTCCAACTTACCTTTAAACTGACGTAGTTCAGTGATATGTTTTCCGCGAAGATCTTGAGTGTCTCTTTCACTGCTTCCTTTAGCTAGGTAAAGAGGATGATAGAAATTAACTACCGGTTGTCCCAAAATGATGCATTATCGTTTGATTGCTTATATGTCCACAACCAATGAACTAATTTTCAAAAACTTTATTTTATCCGATTGCCGAAAGGCTAAATTGTATTTAAGGAAGTTGGTTGTGGTTTAGGCCAATTTCTTCATGTCGAAAAGAAGATGGATAAACCTGCTCAAATTCATTCCTTAGATGGCATGAAAAAGAAACGGGCTTCTTTCCCAGTCAATATTTTAGATGTGATGCAAAAGGCTGAACTTATATGTCGCTCCGAGAATATATGTCGTTCAGAGAATAAAAATTCAGTTAATTCTAAGTTTAAAGAATACGAATATGAGTTCAGTCTTTTGTATCACATCTAAAATGTTGACTGGAAAATAGGCCGTTTCTTTCTCATGGAATCTAAAGCTTGAATTTGAGCAAATTTATCAATCTTCTTTTTGACATGAAAACGCCGTGGTAAAACCGCAACCAACATCCTAGAATACAATTTAGTCTTTAGGCAATCAAATAACACCAAGTTTTTGAGAATTGGTTCATTGGTTAAAGACATGTAAGCAATCAAACAATAATACATCATTTTGGGACACCTGGTACAATATCATTACAGATTCCTAACTCACAGCAATGAATTGAATACGTTTCAACGAGTGATATCGCGATAATGGGGATGACTTTTAAATGTTCCTGCATGGATAACGCTTGCTATGAACGTGCTCAAGTCATAGTTGTAAAGCAAAAATACTAGGGGAATTTGATCGTGATTTCAGGTCATAAATCAAGGTTTTGAAGGACCTTCATGGGAACAGTCCTTATCAAATCAGAACGCAGTGGCCGCTTTCAGCCAGGAAAAATTCTAAAATGAATACACCACTTCAATTAAGCTGCCTCATTTTGGAAATTTGCCCAAATTTTTCCTGCTGTTCATATCAAAAAGTTGAGCCCAGATTCGGATTTAGCACCCAAACTTTAGCCTGGCTACGTGTTGACAAGTTTAAAGACTTATAAGGGATTTGCCGGTGAAAAATCGCTCGGGGCAAAACTTTACACCCCGAGTTACTTTTCAGTTTTCACGGACAAATCCTTTATAGGTTTTCAAACTTTATGTCGCCTTAAAATTACGACCGCTAGCAACATGAAAACTTGTAGGTAGACTAAAGTTTGGGTGCTTAATCCGAATTTGGCCTCTAAAATTTTCATATGGAAGATTTTGAATAATTTCCAAAACGAGGCTGCTAATTGAAGTGGTGTATTTGACGTGTCGGCTATCAAATAAGATATTGAAATCAATTACTGCTTTGATATCGAGGAAACAGTAGTCTTTCAAAAGGCATGCGTTTTTCTGATTCTCTCGCCAATAATCAATGTAACCATAAGTAACAAATACGAACCAGCTCTTAGTAGGTGAAGGTAAAGTTGCGTTTTTCAGCGCCAAGCACTGGGATCGCAGAAATAGAGCAGACCTAATCGAGTCCGCGACTCCTTGTCATGATGCTCAAGTGGTGGAGTCCTACCGGGTATCGAGCCCACTCCGCCTGAATGTTCTGGCTGCAAAGTCAGAGGATTACACCACTGCGCCACNAGTTTGTGATTGTAAAATTGATGGAAGTTTGGCTCATTATAGGATGATGCTGTTTATAAAATGAAAAGGAAGTCAACGAGACTCAGGAGAATCCCAGAAAGATATGTCCCTTGTGCCCGTTCGATGGCCTTTCACTTGTTTGCATGCTTTTTCCCTGTGTGTTGGCAGTGGGAACTGTTGGCAGTGGGTTGGCAGTGCGCCTGCATCCAGTTCTCTAAGGAGCTATACAAAACTGTCGCAAGGGCAGAGGAAAACAAATTTGTTGGAAGAGAGCACAAGGCGCATAAGAAAGGCAGCAACGAGAAAGAACACGTTCCGAGCAAGTGACGTTAGATAGGCCCAGTCCCAAGCATGCGGCCCAAGCCCAAATCGATGACGGCATGATGTTGGTGAGCGTATTTTATCCTTATTTGTTGGGGATTCACATTAAAAGAGGATTAAACACTGATTGACTTGAATTTCGTTGTGCGTGATACATTTTTAATTAATTGCAATATTTGACGAAAATTTTAGAGATACATGTTAGTATTTGAGTTTATCGGCCGCACGTAAATTCCATTGCCTCAAACTAAAACAACTACTTATGGCAACGATAGTTATCTTTTCGTGGTAGCATATTATGGAATTCCCTGCCTAATGATACAAAAATTGCCGCCTCCATCTGTTCTTTCAAGTCATGCATAAAAAATCGATTGGAGAGACTTGCCGTTGCAAAATTTGTAAATAGGGTATTTTAGGGTATTTTCGTTTCTTATCATTAACTGTAATTTATTTTGTTTTTGTAAATAATTGGTCTTTATTAGTTCTTAAAGTAGAGCTATTTTTAACAACCTACTTTAAGGAATGTTATAACTATAATAATAATAATAAAAACCGCTGCAATGCAAATGCAAATCTTTTCAAACTTACCTTTAAACTGACGTAGTTCAGTGATATGTTTTCCGCGAAGATCTTGAGTGTTTCTTTCACTGCTTCCTTTAGCTAGGTAAAGAGGATGATAGAAATTAAGTACAATATTATTACAGATTCCTAACTCACAGCAATGAATTGAATACGTTTCAACGAGTGATATCGCGATAATGGGGATGACTTTTAAATGTTCCTACATGGATAACGCTTGCTATGAACGTGCTCAAGTCATAGTTGTAAAGCAAAATACTAGGGGAATTTGATCGTGATTTCAGGTCATAAATCAAGGTTTTGAAGGACCTTCATGGGAACATTTCTTACCAAATCAGAACGCAGTGACCGCTTTCAGCCAGGAAAAATTCTAAAATGAATACACCACTTCCTTCAATTAAGCTGCCTCATTTTGCAAATTTGCCCAAATTTTTCCTACTGTTTATATCAAAATTTTGAGCCCAGATTCGATTTTAGCATCCAAACTATAGTCTGGCTACGTGTTTCACACTGCTGGCGATTATGATATTGATTCTATGACAATGACAAGATTGAAGATTTATAAGGGATTTTACCGTGAAAAATCGCTCGGGATAAAACTGTACACCCGAATTACTTTTCACGGTCAAATCCTTTAAAGGTTTTCAAACTTTATGTCGCCATAAAATTACGACCGCTAGCAACATGAAAACTTGTAGGTAGACTAAAGTTTGGGTGCTTGATCCAAATTTGGCCTCATTTTCATATCAAAGAATTTTGAATAATTTCCAAAACAAGGCTGCTAATGAGGTGGTGAATTTAACGTGTCGGCAATTGAATAAGATATTGAAATAAATTATTGCTTTGATATCGAGGAAACAGTAGTCTTTCAAAAGGCGTGCGTTTTTCTGATTCTCTCGCCAATAATCAATGTAACCATAAGTAACAAATACGAACCAGCTCTTAGTAGGTGAAGGTAAAGTTGCGTTTTTCAGCGCCAAGCGCTGGGATCGCAGAAATAGAGCAGACCTAATCGAGTCCGCGACTCCTTGTCATGATGCTCAAGTGGTGGAGTCCTACCGGGTATCGAGCCCACTCCGCCTGACTGTTCTGGCTGCAAAGTCAGAGGATTACACCACTGCGCCACAACACCTTCATAACAACAAGACAACAACAAGACNTAAGATATTGAAATAAATTATTGCTTTGATATCGAGGAAACAGTAGTCTTTCAAAAGGCATGCGTTTTTCTGATTCTCTCGCCAATAATCAATGTAACCATAAGTAACAAATACGAACCAGCTCTTAGTAGGTGAAGGTAAAGTTGCGTTTTTCAGCGCCAAGCACTGGGATCGCAGAAATAGAGCAGACCTAATCGAGTCCGCGACTCCTTGTCATGATGCTCAAGTGGTGGAGTCCTACCGGGTATCGAGCCCACTCCGCCTGAATGTTCTGGCTGCAAAGTCAGAGGATTACACCACTGCGCCACAACACCTTCATAACAACAAGACAACAACAAGACAACAACAAGACAACAACAAGTAAACAACAAGAATGACAGCTTACCTTCAGGTCTCCGATCTTTTCAATCAATCCAGTGATAGCGAAAAGGGCACTTCTTCTTGAAAATGGATTCGAAAGTTTTGCAATGGTACCAAGCAGAGAGAATTTCAGTTTTAGAACCTTGAAGGAAAATTGATAAAAACCTTAAAATGATTTTCGTGAAACTTTGGAAAGATTTCCTGTATGACGGCTCATAAAAATACCCCTTGTTGACAAAAATCATAGCAGCGAAAATATTTTCCGATTATTTGCTCTTGCTTCTTTACGGAAAGCACTCCCTTCGCTCTTTTTCCGTTTTCAGACAGTCGATCTCGTAGAGCAGCTAAAATAAGGCCAAACACCAAATCGAAAGAAACACCCATAAAAGTCATAAAAATAATGGATTTCTAATAAATACGATCACTTACTCTGGGAATGCGTTATACTGCGACTTTAGGGTAAGCTTTCTCTCAACAAAATAATGCATCAATAATAAACAGACAAACTGTATCATTGGCCGTATATTTGGCCCTTTTGCAGGTTCTTCTCAAAGAAATAAAATTCGTAGCATTGAAAGGATCGGAGACGGTTCTAACTTGAAATGATCTAATTGGAAAATTTCAGCTTGCTGGTTCTTAATCCATTGGTTATCATATGCGGGTGGCTTGCTGCACTTTTATACATTTCTATTCCAAAGGATCGACTGCCTGGCGTGGTAGCTTCTACAGCTGTTGTGCATATTGAAAAATCATCAGATTTCTACAAAATGTATATAAGTATCGTTTGATATAGGTTTTTTTGTATGTAATAGCTCTAAAGTCTATGCATGATCATACCGCTAAATTGTTATCTTTGAAGCCAGGCTTCTTTGCTAAGGTTCGAACGAGGGTTTGCGTGGTTTTAGCATCAGGAGACGTCATGCCTTGAACTTTCTGCGAAAGATAAAAAGGAGAAATGGTTATCTCTTGGTCAGAAGAAAGATCACCTCAAATTAGCTAACATACAGTGGCGGACATTTTGCCAAATATTGGGGGCAGTTTATTTCTATTGTTTTCGAACAAAAGATCTTCGTTCTAGCCGACATTGGGGGCGATCGCACCCCCTCGCCCGCCCCCCTAGTGTCCGCCATTACTAACGTACACCACCAAACCACCAAAATGCTTGATGATCTGCAGAAGCCAAGGACTTTCCGAGAACACTGAAAACGAGGCTAATAAACAAGATATCACGTTTTAACAACCGCATCCGTTACCTTGATTCGAACGCCAAGCATTTAGGAATCACAAACAAAGCGAAGTTTGCCGCTGATTAGTCATTTTACAACAAGAAACCAAAGAAAGCCGCAATACATTTAAACTTCATCTCGAAAGGCACACGAAAAAACTTTCGAGTGAAAAGAGGAAAATGTCGAACGAATTTCTACGGGAGTATATTCAAATCAGGCGATGGATATCTTTTGCAAAGGAACCCGTTCTCTGAAACAGTGGAGGAAACTTTGTCAAATATTGGGGGCGAAGCTACTGTTTCAGTTAAAAAATAATTGTTGATTTCTATTGTTTTCAAACAAAATATCTTTGCTCTAACCGACATTGGGGGGAGGGCGAGCGCACCCCGTCGTCCCTCAAGTGTCCACCACTATTATCAAAGTTGAACTTTTCAACTTTTATTTTATTTCGCTTAGGGAAATCTTTGAAGTGAAAATGCACCTAAGTGAATAGTTGTGAATACCAAAAGAATGTCAAGAGAAAACATTGGCAAATATAGGAAGAGGGGACCTCTAGTTTATTAAGTGCACATGTTAGATAATAAAATTCTTCAGTTTAACATGATTTGTTGGGCATACCATTGCCGCTCAAAAATTCAAGTGACAAAAGCACAAAATCAGGTGAGCTTATAACACCTTTGCTATGATTCCCAACTGAGCAAGATTAAAGTTGGGAAACGAGGAAATTACCAAATATATAATAAGGCAATGCAAAGTATAAAAACAAAATTTGTCGGTTTTTACTTTTGTAATTTCTTCAACTGCTTCCAGTCTCTCTTTCCAATTTGCGCTTGAAAGTTGTTTACATATTGTCTCACCAAATAATTCTAATGCATTATCTTCCACAACGCCCTCCTGCATAACAAAACAAAACGCGTTACAATAGCGTAAAAGTCACTCAAATATCTCTTTGCTTCAAGGGCTATACATTCGAAGGTGATCATCAAGTCAAGATGGTTAATGCTTGTGTTGATTAAAAGCAGTCTGGCCCCAATCGTTCGGAGCTTAGTTACTGCTTAGTTTCACTGGAGCTAAATTCATCCATCATTGAGTCTCTATGACCCTGATTTCTTTGGATAAAGCGAATTAGCACTAATTTCTGGAATATACAATAGAGATCTTTATTGATTTATTTTCATTCATCAATGGGGACAGATTGCCTTTAAGGGTAGGTTCCAAATCTTTAAAAAGGTTGAGGTAAAATAAAATGTACTCCTTCCTTAACCTGAATGGCTGCAAAAAAACTTTAGCTATTTCGATTTTGTTTCGTATCATACGGCAAGAAACACTGACGATAAACAAAGTAATTGTTTATGTATATTAAGCTTTTAATTTCTTGGTAAATAACAGAGACAAAATCACAATGTCATTGGTGACTTCAAGGATAATATAAAATTAGAAATAAAGGTTTTCCTCTCCGTTTTTACATGCGAACATTTGGCCTAAGTAACGTAAACAAATATTTCATTTCTTGTTCATGTCAAATATTTCAATTTTGCTGATTTTTGAAACAGGCGTACGTTTTTGGCACACACGGTACATTGAACGAATTTAAAGGGAATAGACATAGCTATATAGACAAGCCGTTATAAATAGGCTAAAAAATATCTACTGTTTCTTTAGCAACACAATGAAACGCACATATCAAAGTTATCATATACAATGGGGTATGTTTTTAACTTAGCCCGGGCCAGCTCTTAGCCGTGTCGATTCGTTTTAAAACTAACTTCATCTATAGAAAACTGATATCGACAAATTATATATTCCTTACCGGCAATTCAAGTTCCGTAGGTTCGGCTTCATCATCTGCATATGCTGCTGCACCTTTCTTCGGTTTCTTCCCTCCCGCGGCCTTACCTTTCTTGGAAGTATCCTAAAAATCAATATGAACATACCTGAATTAAAAAAACATGGAGAACAGGATAGATCAATGTATCTGTGTTAACATAATTAAATTTTTCAAAGGAACTGCTCCAGCGTACAGTGCTGAGGTATTTCGTCCAGTTAACCAGGGACCTAACAACACAAAGGTCTAAGTTCAAATTGGAATTTTCATTCCACAAAAGTAATNTCAACAAATTCATCGCAACACTGACCTGACATCTGGAGTGAAACTGAATCTAGTATAGTATCCTTTAATTTATAAATGTTCGTAGTGTGATTGTATACGGTTTGCCATTGGCCATGGGGTAGTCATAGTCTTTTCGCTCCCCATGGTATCGTACCTGTAGTGTCGTATAGTAATTAGAATTAGGTATAGTAGAATGTAAAGTATCTTGTAAATTTAATATTTGAATAAAATAAAACGAAATCAATATAGTCAACCATGGGCGTAGACTGATGACGTGATTCCTTGTATTCATTCAACGTTTTTAATTTAATGTTCAATTTTGAAGCCATAACATCATCCAGTTCTTATGGACTGACGGGGCTACCGTGCCTAAATAAATAAAAATGAAATGAATGAAATGAAATCCAATTCAATGCGGAAAACAGCGACTCGTCGTCATAAGTTTAACATGGGCGTAGAACCTTCGGCAGGGCATGAAAACCGACCGACCATACGACCGGGCGGTCGCAGCAAATTTTCAATCTTAATGTCCTGTAGGAAATTCCTCAAAATCTATCTTGTTTCGTGTATTGCGCTCTGCTTTCTCATTTCTTATGATCAAAATAGCCTGTACAAGAAGCAAAGAGATTCTGGCACATGGCCATTGATTTTCTTTTAAATTCATCAGCATAACAACAGATTTTGAAAAAATGGCACTCCTCGTACCGTCCATGAAACTAGATATATATTTTGCCTTTAGGTTAAATAGAAACACTCTTTGAATGGAGATGAATAATGGTAAGAAAGGAGAAGAAAATAGAGAGGAAATAACCAGCATAATGGCCTGGAGAGCGACTTCATCCTATCAATAGAAATTTTCTACCTAAAGAAAATTAAAGATTTGAGCATAGCCCCCGCCATTGAAAGAGAAAGTGTGACCTTTATTTCCTTCCAGGTGTATTTCACCAGAAAATCGCCCAAAAAACAGCTAATGTATTCTCTATGATTTTGAAACAAATCTAGGCAACGTAACACTCAAGGGAAACTTTCATGAGAAGTGTTCTGCTACTTCTTTCCTTCTTTGTTGACATGGAAACATGAGTTAACTTGATGAAAACTACGAACGTATACATGAAAATCTACCTGCTTTGCAGATGAAGGCTTGGGCTTTCCACCCTGAAAGATAATTTGACAAAGAAATTAATTGAAAAAAGCTTGCAGTAAAAACAAAATTTCTTGATTAAGACGCATTGACACTTAACTCATGGTCGGTTTAAAGTTAAGATTATCTAAACATTTGCATTATTTTCGGCAGTCATCCCTCCTTTTCTATCAGATCCATACAACCACAAAAAAACCATTTAAATGTGGCAATCATAGTGGAAAAATACAAGGTCATCACGCATTTTGTTACTGCTGTCGCTTACGTTTATTGTAAATTTCACATGCGTTAGAAGTCAGTTGCTGTGGTGACAAAAACGCATCCTTGTATCGTATTATACAAGGCTACGGGAGAACCGCGGGAAATGTGCGATCAACCAATAGGATTGGCGGGATTCTCCTATTGCCTCGTTATTGAAACGTCAATCAGGTAATAAGTGGATATATAATATGATGCAAAAGACTTTCAACAACACTATCACTGAGAAACGATATATTTACCGGCTTTTTCGTAGCTGCTTTCTTAACAGGGGCCTTTGATGGTGCGGCCTTAGCAGGGGCAGCAGCCGGAGCTGCGGCTGGGGCGGCTGCCTTTGCTGGCTTTGAAGCCTTGGCTCCCGGAGCAGATTTGACTTCCGCTTTTTCGTAAAACTCCCTAACCTGAAAGATAGCAGTTTAACAATCAATCAATGAATACATGAAACGCACGAGATTTCAGACCAATAAACTTTGGACAAAAAAGGACAAAAAGGACATATTTTCACTGAATCTTGGACGCAAGGCATGAAAACCCACCCAACCATGTGACCGAGCGGTCGCATGAAATTTATAATATTCTGCAGGAAATTGTCAAAATATATCAAGATCAAGTAAAAGTAGCCCATCTAGTTGTATCTCATGTACAATTCATATTGATATTATATATAACGAAGCAAATTATGGTATCACTGAAGAATTTGTTTTTCCTATTGCCTTGATGCCCAAATCATAATGGTTTCTTGCATTGTGTTCCAAGTTCATCTACATCCCCTATTTCATAAATGCTGTGGGCATGCACCATCAGTTGGGTCCCAACAATAATCAGTAATTCTACGACCAACTGTATTCAGGGTGATGTTTTGGAAGGTGATGTATGGGCGGTAAATCCAGTTTTCCCTTGGTAGGAGAATAATTCAATTTTCATTCATGCAGGAAATTTTAAGCATGAATTTTGTGCGGTCGCAGAAAGAAAAATAATTTTACATGCCCTGCTTGGACGCTTTTACAGAAATTTCGGGCGATTAAAAAATGACCTTGTTATAGTTTATTTTGCTTGTTTCATGCTAAACTATGATCTATTTCATGTTTTCAAAGGGTTCCTGGTCAGAACTTTGCACAAACGACTAGAACATTCCTATTCAATGGAAAAACTTTCGTGTGCAAGACATTGCGCATTCACGCGTAAAAATGTTTCACAATCATTTTCCCATGCTTTTAAAAAATGTCAGATATTGAAATCATTGAACGCTTAAAATATTAAGATTAGCGTGCAAAACTTTTTGCTTTTAATGTACTCTTACTTCATCTCTGATAGCAGAAAGGTCTTCTTGTGGAACAAAATTTGAAGACCGCTATAAAAATTGAAACCAACATGAAACATAACATAGGGCTCAAATCTTTAAAAAGGTCGCTGTAAAATTCTATTACAGTTTTCTCTCAAATAAATGGCTTGGAAGGAATTTAGGGTTTCGTGCTGTAAGTCTGCCCTGGAAATGATTGATATCCTGGCTAGTTTCAAAATGGCGGCATTTATTAAATTTGAGGCTATGACGTCATCAAATTTCGAAATCCTAAACCAGAAAAGCTACAGATTTCTGCTTGCCACCATATTTGTATACCTTCATCAACTATGGCTTTCTTGAAGGTTATATCCTTTTTCCTCAATTAGTTTAGGATTTACGATGATTTAAATTTTTTCAAAATTTTCCATGAAAATTTTTTAAAAATAATTCAAACGCCACCATTTTAAAAAAAAATTAAGATATCAAAAACTTTCCATGGCAGATTTACTGCAAAGTAATATAACTTTCTTTCAAGCCATTCAATTCAAGAAAAAATATCATAGAATTTTACACCAACTTTTTTAAAGATTTGAAAGATTTTAGCCCTATGCTACCATTGACTTGATTTCAGAGTTGAATGACTAAGTGTTACCTTATCAGATTTTATTTTGTCCAATGGATCAATAAGTGGTCCCATTGCCTTTTCACCTACGACTTTCATGGCTGTGCCAAGCGCTTCTGCTGCACTGTCTCTAACGGCTGGAGCCGTATCGTCCAGTTTCTACAATTAATGACATAAACAATTAGCACACAGTACACTATCATAATAGCAGTTTATAAAACTAAAACCTCTTTGCACACTTGTTATGGAAATTTCATAAATTCGTTCAGTCTAGAATTTACAAAACAATTTGAAAAAGGAAAGGCCACGATACCAGCGTCGATCGTCGGATCCGAAGATGCTTGCGGTGACGAATGAATGAATAAATTTGAAGGCAGAAACACCGAAATACGACGAAAAAACAACAGCAAATGAGTGTGAATTTAGAGAATATATACATTACCATTTACCAACATTTCGTCCTGCCATGCAGGACTTCCTCAGGGCTGTTATATGACAGTTATATTCAGGATTTAAATATGTACAGAAATTTGAAGGAGAGGTTACACGTGATTGGTTAGATATGATGACTACGCAGAGTTTATATCAGTTAGATTTACAAGGGTTATGTTACATAGTAATGATAAAGATAATAATACTGACGAGGATGATAATAATAATAATAATAATAATAATAATAGTAATAATAATAATAATAATAATAATAATAATAATAATAATGATTATGTTAGTGCAATGTAAGAAAATAAAAATGATGATAATAATAATGATGATTGTGATAATGAGTATAAGGATAGGTGAGATCAGAGAGTGAATGGATTTGGTTAGAATTTTCTTTTGTACCCGTTTATTACTAGATGATATCAAATAAAAAGAAGCCACAATTTTTCAATTATGTTTGTACGACTGCTGTGGGCAGACTATGATTTCAATTTGATGTTTTGTTTTACAGAAAGAAGGCTTCAATTTAGTCTTTGAGACCTTGCTCCAGTAGATTTGGCAAGTGATCGCTCAGTCACTGTAAAATGAATCTGAAATATGAGGTTACTTTCACTAAATAACCTTATAGTGTCCATAAAGGTCTTTGATTGATAACAGTAATCTTATTTACTGAACAAATTAACCTGTATAAATATGAAAAATTAGCACTGTTATTATTATTATTAAATTCAAGTAACTTTAGCTTAGAATATATATGAAATTAATAATGAAAATTCTGAAATCCTACCATCGGAGTGCTGTGGCATCTTATACAGTAAATCCCCGCATATAAGAACTTACTTTTTTTGAGAGCTAGGCTGAAATAGGTTCTTATTCTAAAGGTACTAAGCAAAATTTCAAGGTATAACGGTTCTGATTTGAAGAGTATCTTGCGTAGGCCATTTTAGAACCTTCGTCAATGATTTTCAGCCCTATTATTTGTTTTGGCAAGATTATGATATACCTAATAACCAATGCTAAGCTTTCAAACAGCAGGGGAGGAGATTCAAACATTAAAAGCCCACTGGGACAAAAATGAACTTAACACTGAAAATCCAAAATCAACTTTGCTACCCCTGCTATAAGACCATATTTTTCATCAAACTGAAACAGGTTCTTAATTGCAAGGTGCATAAGTTAGGAAAAACAGCCTGTAGGTTCTTATTTTTTTAGGTTCTTATATGCGGGGATTTACTGTACCATGTGGAACAATATATTTGTAGCATTTCACTGTTAAGACGATTCATAATGAGTCTGTTCATAGAAGGGAAGCTTCGTATTCATCGATTTGCTTACCTTGATTAGGGCGGCAGCGATTTGCTTCAATAGAGGTTTTGGAAGCGTAGCTTGCGACAACTGACAAAACGTCCTGACTAAGAACTTCATCGTTTCTTCTTTGATGTTTGGATTTTTGTTTTCCAAAGCAGCCATAATGTCTTCCATCATATTCGATAATGTTGTCTAAAGCAAAAGCAAGAAACGTTTGATATAAACAATTATGCAAGAATCGCTTTTTTTCAGAACAGCCTGTTTATTTCTTTTTAAAAGGTCATTAATCTGAAAACAGGCTGAACTATTTCTTATCACATGGTCAAGAAACCTTTTGGTGATATCAACTTAAATATTTAAACAAAACCCAGAGCAAACACTATCGAACAGTATGTTTTTCAAACCTCCAAAATTAGTCAACCAGGGCATACATACCAAGTATATAGATGGAGATGCTGTTGGGTAAAATCTCTAGAAAATTTTTGGCACCTGATTTTAACAAAGATTATTAAAGATGAATTTACTTGGGTTCCTCCTGTAAGAAACCTTTCTAAAATCGGGCTGGGAATTTTCTTATATTAAGGCATCATTTCTCAAAAAAATCAGCCTGAGGTTTCTTATAAAGTGGTTTCTATTTTGCGGGCTCTTACTGTACTGCAAATTATGGTACGGAAGATATGGAACATTACCTGCTGCCATGTCGCTCTAAAGGCTGATTCCAGAACGTGGAATTTTCCGAGCAAGCGGAAATTTTATTGTTTGCAGACAAAAACCGTCCTGGGAGTATCGCAAGGGTCAGTCTTGGGACCTCTTTTGCTTAACATATACCTGAATGAATTATTCATGTTCTTGGAGGAAACCAAAGTACGTAACTATGCGGACGATACAATAATCAATGCGTGTGGGCCTAAGGTCGAAACCGTCATTACGGATTCAGAACATGATGCCCTTAAAATAACTGAGTGGTTTCCAAACAATTCCATGGATAGCCCGGGGGTCAACCAAAATTCCTTGCTCAAATTCCAGGGGGCCGGGGAAAAATCTATGATCAAATACCCTGGGGGCCAGGCACTGAGAAAATGCCATATTCCCAATTACTTTATAGGCAAAAGCTCCTGTTCTTGTCAAATACTACTCAAATGCCCGGGGGCCGGGGAAAATTTACAGTAAAATACCCGGGGGCTGGGAATATTCTTGAAGAAAAGCCCGGGGGTGTCCCCGGGGGGATGGTCAGGGTAGGATTTGAACGAGACATAGGTCGGACAAATATGTCAAATACATAAAAAACCCATTAGCATCTTTCTGTCAAAATTTCTTCTAAGAAGCCGGACTTCGTGTAAGTTGGAGAGTTTTCTCTGGTCCAAAACGATCCGACTTATGCGAGTTTAACCATACTAATATTTCTAACAGACTTTAATGGCGTTAAGTCATGATAAATAGACCTGCTTTGCCATGTATCATGTGACCCATGTGATAAAGATCCAGTATTGCTCATAACAAACTAACACCACCTGCTGATGCACAATGCATTTAATGTGATCAGTTTCATTTCACATGAGCACTAGCCAATTAGATGCGCCATCGAGAACCATAAGCCAGCCGGTAATGTGTCCATGTAAGTACAGCAGCGTATACACTCTTGTAAAAATGTGCTGACATGATGCTGACGAAGAGCCCGAGAAGCGCACTGTGATTGGTAGAATTTAACTGAGCACATGCAAAACTAGAATTTAAATTCCACGACGAGGCTGCCTACAATGAGACTTCAGGTTTAGCTCTGGAATTGCAGCCGCAAGCAAGTCATCAGTCTGCTTATATTAGACCTGGATATCTTTTTAAATCTACGATTAAGTGATCAATGAAATATCACGTGAAAATAGCAAAGTCGCTGTACTTACATGGACACATTACCTTTAACTACGGCTTACCGTTAAATAAACAGCATCAATAGCATCTCTCAAAGCAATAACAACATTGATTTTCTTCTCTTTAAATTTCTCAAGTATAACTGACGTTATCATCGGTGCATATGGATTGAATTTCTTTCGAAGTCCATTTGCTAGGCCTTGAATGCATTTTGCACCAAGAGCAACACAAACGACATTGCTATCTTTTCCAACGACCTGAGAAGAAAGAATTTGGATTGAAACATAATGAAGCATCAAACTAAACAGATAATCCGAGGAATAGAATTTTCGTACACCGGCTCACCCAAAAAGTGAACAGAGAAAACCCTTTACGGTTAAAGGAACAAGGACAGATTTTGAAACACAATAGCATGATTTGCTTTTGATTGACTAGGCAATTCAAAGCGATTAGCGATAGCAGACAAAAGAAGTTCTCTCGACCAGTAATTCAAAACAAGCAAAGCCGCAAAAGTTTCTCTGAAACCAAGGTAGCTAGCTCACTCGTTGAGCATTCCAGTGATCGTTTTCAAGAGCAAACTACACATCTGCCTTGGGCATTTTATTTCTTTGGTTCAAAAGCCGATTGGGAGGCGATTCAATACTCTTATTTTTTGGATGAAATTAAAACACTTACTGCTCAGCTTCTGAACCAAACAAATAAAATGCCCGAGGCAGATATCTACAGTAAATGCATCCTTCTTCTTTCGGTATATGCTCATCTTTGCTCTTAAAAACAATTTCTGCAATGCACAATGAGCGCGCTAGCTACCTGGGTTTCAGAGAAACTTTTGCGGCGTGGTTTGTTTTGAATTACTGGTTGAGAGAATTTCCCTTGTCTGCTGCGATCGCTAATCGCTTTGCATTCAGGCGTCAACAAGTATTGCAAAAAATCTGTACTTGCTGGATAAAGGAAGAATCAACAGAAATTCAATAATTGTATGATAGCTAAATGGCTTGGCTTTTGCTATTTTTCGACACTGAAAACAGGCAGACCTGAAACCTGTCAAAATATCGGATTGATTTTATCAGTACGAGACAATAATGAATACGTTTAGCATTAGCTTAGCGAATTTAGATTCCTTTGCTTACCTTTTTAAGACATCCCATGACCTCACCAAAATGTCCAGCTTCTATCTTCGGTGTGGATGTCAATTTGTCCAAGGCTTCAAGAGCTTCTTTTCGCTCAGACCATTTCGTGTGAGCCTGCAAAACAAAAGAAATATATAAGTGAGCTTCTGTTAGATGAGATTCTTCATTCCGACGGTTACACCCTTCCTACACTAAACACAATGTAAAACTTGTCTCAGAGATATCTCCCTGAGGCAAGGTATTCTCCGTCTCAAGTTTACACACAGCCTATATTGTTGTTTACACACAGCCCCAGGGGAAACACAGCTCCATGGACCATATTCAACAGGGATGCTCAATTGGGCAGCTTTTGCAGCAAACCAAACACTTTGACTTGAATTTCAAAGAATTAATCAATTTGTCTTAAATTTCAAACAAAGCGTTCATTTGCCAGTACCTAAAACAATAAGTCCAATTTCCAGTGAATAAAGAACATTAAAAAGAACAAAACATTTCAAACCCAAACAAAAACACGTGGGTCCCAACACAAATTGTCATGAGTGCCAAAATAATGAGTCCCGTAATGAACTTTATCCAAAAATCTTTAATTAAGAGGTAAATTCTATACTGGGGAGGCAGGATGGTTTGGCAAGGCGAGACGAATTCCTAAAACTGAATATGATATGGCGTTTCAACAGACAACCGCCATACCACCTTGTATAAAATCTCCCCTCCTGCCAGGATATTCCACTTTGCAATATATGTATATCACACAAGTACAGGCTCCATGTCCGTCTGTCTTACTTACGAAATGGCAAAGAATCCATAGCGTCTGCATGTTCCTAAGCCAATCTTAAAATTACCAAGATACTACCATTGAAATGATTAACTGTACAGGGTGTCCCAAAAAAAATTGTGCCCCGTTTGTCTGAAGATTGTGACAAAACGGCAAAAGATTCTCGCCAAACTTTTGCATGGTGGTGCTCTTCAGATGTTCAATTAAAGTTTGCCACCATCCCCATGAAAATCCGTTGAAAAATGATGGAGCTATGACCTTCAGGAGACCAAATTTTCCCTATCACTGAAACCAGCGGTCGACCATATTGTCTTACTATTTTGCAGCGATAAATAGCTTCATGGATTGAAAATGAAACAGCAGCCTCCAATGTCATAGCTCTCGTGAAAATTCCAAAAATCCTTGGAGAGTTCCACTATTTCTGACCTCACAGAAATTATTTCTTACCTCACGTGAAGATACTTATCACTGCAAAATAGTAAGACAAAATGGCCGACCACTGGTTTCAGTCATCAGGCAAATTTGGTCTTCTGAAGGCCATAGCTCCATCATTTTTCAACGGATTACGGGGATGGTGGCAAACTTTAATTGAACATCTGAAGAGC
>REGL01000016.1:471276-482436 GCA_004194395.1 Aurelia aurita complex sp. Pacific | reverse complement strand
CAAAAAACATACAATGCAATTAATCAATATATTTATATAAACAAAAAGAAAAACATCGAGGGCTAAAGATTATATTGCTGTTCTCCCAGGGAGTTGTGTTTCAAATTGCTTTCAGCTCATCAAATGTATTTTTAGTTGTTTTTTGAATCGGCACAAGGTAGGTAGTTCCCTGATATTTAAAGGGATTTCATTCCAGACCTTAAGAGCTGAATAGGAAAATCCTTTTTTGGCATACTCCAGATTGTACCTTGGAATCTGAAGATCTCTACAGAACCGCGTGTTATAACTGGAGTATTGGGATCTTTGTTGAAATTTGTTCCAGAGATTTTCCGGGCTGAGTCTGTTCATGATCTTATAGGCCATAACTGCACGATCAAACGTGACAAGTTGTCCAACCTGAAGGAAATTATTCGACCATTCATTTCCCTTTCACAAAAGCTCGTAGGTACAAGAAATTTTTTATGAGCCCTTGGCAGGTTTTGGTACCGCAGTGAAATTTGACCAATCTTTCAAAACTCACACAAATTTTAGTCATCTTGTACCTGATGAGTCAAAAAGTAGAAATGTTCGCCAAAAAATAAAGTACAGCAACATCCTTCCAATTCGATGTATTATGGTTAATTTCACAACAGACAAGCTAAATAGGATTTACGAAGTGGGATTTATTTCCTTAAACTCCATTTTATCGTACAGGAGTTACTGGCGATATTGCTTGGAAGCTATTTGGCAGAACTTGACAAAAAAGAGCCAGAAGTTGCAATGAAATTGTGCATGCTTCAGCTTTAAAACGATGGAATTTTGCATCAAAACTTTCTGAGATGCTAACATAATAAGCCACGCAAATGCAAGGGACAACTTTGGATCATTTGCCTTCAACTCTAGAGGCTGTTTACCCTCGCTGTCACTGTTCATAAGCTGAAAATAGAGAAGATTTCACTGACCCTTCTTCTGTTTTGTCCATTATCCGGCAAGTTCAAAAACAGCTCCATAACAATATTGCTGATAACTTTTGAAGAAAATAAGCTATTCTAGTGAAATGAATTTCAACATCCAGGTTAGCCATTTCAGTACAAAATGGCATGTAGTGCGATGCAATTGTTGCATTATTCACAATTCTACAGTTTGTCAAACGCCGATCCCTTTTTGACTCAATCGGCAATAGATTCAAATAAGAAAATCTAAAGCATACCATCTGCAGTTTCTTCTGATGCTTCCTGTACTGGAGGAGCGGCTGCTATTTTCGCTTGCTCTGATATCGTATATCTCGTTGGTGACGGTTTGTTGGGATCTACATTCGAGAATTCTTCTTCGAGTTCTTTCATCTTAAAAAGGTAACGTATATCATATGCAGTTTACAATTAAATGCTGCAATCTAAACCAGCAAATCTGTCAGGTGAGTCAAAAGGGCACGGCGTTTGAAAGGCTACTACTCCCTGAATATATAAGCAATGATATTTTGCAATATCTAATTGAATAGTTAACATGCTCAATTATTTTTAGAATTTTTCCTGGCTGCAATTGATCACTCCGTTCAGATTTTACAAAGGATTTAACAAACGTGCTAAAATCGTGAGCAAGTTTCCCTGATACGTTTACCTTACAGCAATGACTCGAGCATGATGTAGCACATGCTATCCTCTTAGGGGAATGAAAAAGTCTTCCCGTAGTATGAATAACTGATTCAGAGGGGATTCTATTCTCCCAAGAGGACAAAGTACATGAATGCATGTAAGTGTCACTTGCCAGGGAGGAAAACAAAGGGGCATGTTGCTCGTCGTTTTCACTCGTTTTCACAGGTTTTCGAAAGGGGCTTCCTGCAGAAAATCTCCCATATCGATGGGAAGGAATGGCCGATTTATAAAGCCGGGTAAATTACTGATCCCAGCTGGACACATCGGGAATAAAACAAGACAGTTTTCAATATTATTACTTTGATATTCAGGGAGCAGTGGCCTTCCAAACGGGAATTCTTCTTTTTTTTACTCACCCTACATATGATATACAATTCAAAATTATAGTCTGTCTCAAATTAGATGTCACCTGCAAATGCTCGCGAATAACAACAATAGAAGTGCTTTGCAAGGGAATTTTGCGTTATCGCGAATCTCAGGTGACATCTAATTTGAGATGGAATTTACATGCAGCAATCTAAACTAGCAAATCTAAGATTTGAGATCTCGATGAATGACAAAAGCAAATACAGATCTTTAAAACAAACGTACATTTAATGCTAACTAAATTTTTGCAAACAGTTCTCTGAATTAGAAACAAGAAGACGTTGGCAATACATTGGCAAGAAGAAAACTCCGCTCAGTGTCCCATTCTTGGCAAGAAGTGCGTCCCTCATCATAACATCAAGAAGAGGTTATGTCAAAAGGAGAATAACTGAATATATCCCACTTTATTGAAATAGCTGAGTAGATTGAATTTAGTTTTTCTGGTAAACAAAGAAAAGTATGCCGGTTGTTACCTGAACAGGCTTAACGTTAGCCAACTGCGGTCGCAAAGCATCACGTATCCATTTGTAGAGTTCAACAGCAAGTGATTTTGCCTAACAAATGAAAAGACAATTATACTCACTTTTTGAAAAGAATACGCCAATAAGAAACTGCAGGCTCAATTATTCGAAAGTTAACAAACCTTTACTGTTTTTTGAAATTGTTTTAAGTGCGAACTAAATTATTATTTGTTTTGAAATCTTACTACGTCATTTCGGAGCCCTGCTAGCTAAAGTATATTTACTGTAGACTTGTAGCTCTAACAATATAAAAAATTCATTGGGGACTTCTGGTAGCAAAAGCTTCCTAGAATTTAAGACACTACCTACCAGCCCCAGACCTAGTTTCTGAAAAAAATTATTGAAATCGAAAACAAAATAAGTTAAGAGATTGCACTATCAAAATTTTTTTCCATTTTGTGCAAAAAATTCAGCCAAATCAATTCAATACAAATTAATTCTTTGAGGTATGAAGTTAAAGACTGCTTCTAGACTGATGACATTGAGTCCCGAGTCCCACTTATCGATCACCAAAACGAGACTACAGCCTACCAAACCGAGTTCGCTCAAACTGTAGCGGGGTATATCAGTTTGGCAGAGGAGCGAAAACTCGACTCGTAATCAGTCTAAACTGCTTCTATAAAATTTCGTGTTTCCTTGAACTTCGTCAAACCCTCGCTGTTTACGCGGCGTGAGCGGTTCATTTTTAGGCTTTTCACTGACCACATCTCTACACGCAATTCAAACTACAGCAAAATAATTCATTAGTATTTTCAATGAAAATTACCTAAAAAAAAAAATTTACCAATGGGAAACTTGGAAGTGACACCTCATTTATGCGGGCCAAGTTTGTGTGACAAGATTTCCAGGCAAACTAGGCCAGCACGTATTTTTTTATAAGAAACTAAGAATTTGGCCCAGTACTAAAAGTTTCTTAAAATTATCAGATTTTCAGCACTCAGAGTTTCTTACGAGTTCTTAGAGACTCCATAACAATATTCATGTTTACTACCTGTACCCTCGTGAACATCTCAAAACAAGGTTTATTAAGCCTTTCCAATGTTTAAACATCACTCAACTAACTTACGAGTAACATGATACAGGAAGCAAGTGAAAGCAAAGTAAAAATATTTCAAGGATTTCCTTTATCAAAATAAACAGTTTCTTAAAGTGAATCAACGGAGCTAAGTAGAGGCAATCTATAAATAGGACAAAGAAAACTCCTAGGTACGTTATCATTCCTCTGGCTAAACAATATCCACGAACGTCTCGAAATCATCAAATAAAATAGGCTAATAATAGAATGCCCAGACTCCTTCCGCGCGGGGCTTTTATCTCCGTTGATTCGCTTTAACTTATATCTTCCCAGTACTGGAGTTTCTAAAGTTTTGACGATCTGAGAGTTGAGTTTCTTATGGACAGTTTCTTATAACAAAAAATACGTGTATCAGAAAATGAGTCGTCTTAGTGACAACAGTGCATACCTCTTCTCGAACGTTTTTATCTGAATGCTCCAACAGCTTTTGTAAAGATTTTACAATTGGCTTCATTGTGATAACTTTACCACCAAACTCGCTGCAAAGAAGACAGAACTCTTATCATGTGTAACTTCATAACCATAAGATGTATAGCACGACCCCTGTTTTCTTCGATCATTTATTGCAATTTCAGAATCGAAAACAAGATGCACTCGAAGCAGGGTCTTAGCGAGGAATCAACTTTTGGGAGGGTTGTGCCACCTTGGTCTGGGAATTGACCGAGCTCATTCTATTGCTTTCTTTAAATAGTCCATTGTTTTAGTTAAATATGTTTGATAAAATTCCCAGGAGATGCAAGGAAAAGAAGGTGAAGGTTACGCTTCAACACTTCAACAGAAAACAATGTTTTTAAACTTTAGGAGAAATTCCAGGGAAACCCAGCTATCTTTATAATAAAAACAGATTTTTGTCAAACAATTGTCTAAATAAAAGTGTCCGACAAAGAAACACGTTGCATCACATCTGTGCGTTTTAAAAATTTATTCTCCAAAGGGTAAATTCATCAAGATTTCGCCTATCGGAAGTTTTTTTACTCCTAATGTTAAAGCGAGTTTGGGATAAACCTCTTAAATGAACTCTTAAACATAGAAAATGGAAAAGTTAAAGACAACTGTAATCCGTTTCGCAGTGTTTAGAATTCGTGTTGAGAAACAAACAAACAAACTACTTTCAAAAAGATTGTCACATGAGAGCTTTGAATGACATTATCACCAACCAAAAAGCTCAATGTCCAATGTGAAATGCTGGAGTCAAGTGACTATTCGAGTGAGCAAATCAGAGATTCACGTTCATTTTACAATCAAGAGCATAACAATATACTTTCACAAACCTTAATGCCTGATTCACGAGCGAGGCACATGCAGCAACAACCTTTGGTTGTTTGTTTGCAAATCCATTGATAAGTTCCTCCTACGATTGAAAATAAGTGTCCATCAAAGAGCAATTAATAGAAGTTTTTTAGCCGTAACTCTGGCTCGCCACCATGCTCCCCTCAAATGCTGGAGGGAAGCTGTAGATTATTCTCCTGAACTGTTTATCGTGATCTCTTTTTCTATCGTTTTCTACTCGCTCCTCGCTCACTCATCCATCCATTTATTTTTTAACTCATTCATTCAGAAATACCTCACCTGAACATTACCAGGAAAACCATATACTGCTCCCACACTAAAATCTAATGTTCAGGTGTGGTTTTTCTAAATTCGAGATAAATCTTCGTTCCAGTAGTTCTCTAGACCGTGTGGAACACTTTTTGCAAAAGACAATGTGAAATATCCATCGGGTTCCCAAAAAAGAGTACTCCTGTTTGAAAAATCACCAAAACTTAATTACATATCCGATCTGTAAATTTCTTTTGGCGAGTAGATCAAAGAACATATCATTTGCCAGTTGCAACTGATCTTGTGATTGGCTTCAGCTTTCCTTTCAGTATTTAAGGTTAATTCGGATTTGTCTCACAGGATTTAACAGTTTTTCTCTTGTCACAGGCATATTTTGGTTATTGTTTCTTTTACATGAGTTAATAGTCTTCTTTCTACTGATTTCGGTGTTTTTGTTGCGTTTATGGGTTTATTATGATGAGTCCGTTATTTAAGTCTATGTATCAGAATTAGCAAGTTCCGATCTTTTCAGGGCTGCCTGGTTTTGAAGCATACTGCAAAAGGCAGTGATGATTACCAGATCAATTTCTTTCTGTAAATTAAACTTCTGGTTTGGCAGTAAAAGTCAGAAAGAAGCACAACCTATCATTGTGGAGCAAAGGAAAAAATATGGGCTTTTAGACAAGAGTTACAATGTTGCCTAAGGTTGTAGCACAGAATAAGGTGTTTCAAAATTTCACAGTATATTCGTTAGGTTATGTTTTTTTTCAGCAATTTATTTTAAGTGTGCTGGAAGGATTTCTAGCAATTTAATGCTAATTTGGGCCCTGGATGCGGCCTGCATTGTGCATCAACAATGCATACCGCATCAACCAGGCATGGGACCCGTAGTTTAACGTCCCCTCCAAAGTGAGTTATGAGATCAGGCCTCCGAAAGGTCACCCAAGAAAGCCTGAATTAGATACTGGGATTTTTTGCAAATTTTTTCATCTTCAGTTGTTAGAGCTAGAAGCGAGTTTCTTAAAATTTCAATTTTCAAAAACACTGAAAACGATCAAAAAACATTGATCAAGTTTTCTAAAGAATCAACATAAATGGACAAAGAGAGAACTTGTTTGTGGTGATTTGGGATTTAGAAATCGACTAATTGTAACCTGCTGTACGAAAGTTCGTACTAAACCCCCAAATCAAACTGAAAACGTTTTCTCTTTGTTCATTCATGTTGAGTCTTTTAAAATTTGATTGACGCATTTTGATTGTTTTCATTGTTTTCGAAAACCAAAATTTTAAGAAACTCGCTTCCAGATCTAAGAACTGAAAACAGAAAAATTTGCAAAAAGTCCTAGAATCTAAATCAGGCTTTCTGCTGAATGTTAAGTCATAAATCTTCACAATCGGTCCAGTGCACAATTTATTGTGGCCTGTCAAACGTGCATAGTTTATTTTGGTGCACCGGGTAGTAATAAAAGTAAACTGAAACTAGAAATAGCCTTACCATGACAATTTCTTGCTTTTCCTTCTCAATGTAAAGTAGACAGATATCTATTCCAATTTGCTTATGCTTTGGTTTTCCATTCAATACTTTTGTAACAACTGCAGACACAACTTCAGAACAAACCCTGAGTAGAAATGCATGACAAACATCATAAAAGGCTCTATCCACAAGCAATATTGTTTCAAACTCAGTACCTATAAGATATCTAAAAGAATACAGCCTGTAAATTATGTTTCAGTAGCAACTGGGGGTTCTTGAAGGAAAGCTATCAGTGCAATTTCTTTATCCCCCCATTAAACACCTGAAACTATTGAAATGTTGATGGTATGTGAATTAAAATATCAGACTACTTTATGAAAGCATTATCTGATTCCAATTTGTCATGCTTTGACTGCAACAGCACACTGTTAATACATTTTAGGGCCCTTTAAAAACCAGCTCCGTTGAAGGATAACCCTCAGAAGTGATCATCAAATATATTTATAGATACCACTACACTTTTGCAGTAAATGCAAACAATGATCTTGCCACGCCTGAATGAAAGACAAACGAAGAGAAGGAAAGAAGAGATGAGGAATTACAAGAATGCAACCAAGAAAGGTTCAAAACAAGTATAACAAGAATCGTTACAACAATCAAAATATTCAAGGACAGAAGTAGTCTATCTAAAGTGTGTATAATAAGAAAGCAGCAAAGCATCATCATACAAGTTAGTGCTTTTCTTAATATATATCTGAGTGTTGACTTCTACTTCTAAATCCAAAAATACTTATGCCTATTTTGGGCCTTTGACTTGCTAGGACATATTTTAGACCTCCTGACTAAAGTTTCGCAAGCCTGGAAAATTTTATCCGTGAACACAGCTTTTTAGTGATTGAACAAGATTTTGGTGTGATATTTGGTCACACATTTAAAGAAATCCTAACAAACCTTCCAGAATCTGTAGAGTTCTCAATGCATGCCAAAGTTGCCAACAATCCTTTCTCTTGTGCAACTGCATTATTGTCTGTGACAAATTTCTTCAGAAGGCCAAGGTATGGGATGAATTCTCTACTCTTTTTATCATCAATCATTTGAAATTTCTTTTTTGCCTCTTCATACCCAGCAACTCTTGCTTTCCATATCTATGGGAATGGGATGAGATAAGATTATTTTACCTACTACACCAGTGCAGGCAAACAAATACAAAATCCCAAAACAAATCTAAATTAGTGTATCTTTTTTTTATCAATCTAAAACTTAAAAACAACAAGTTAATGCAAGTTACTGTGGCATTTGCAGCGAGGAAAGACGCATGGTCACCGGGTCCTCACTACAAATGCCACTTACAATTTTCTAAGTAATATCAACAATAAATTAATAATAAAACACAAAAAAACAAAAACAAAAAAATAAGATACATATGCACACTAAATCGGGACAAAATAAAGGCCAAGGCAAACTGAAATTACTGTATGCAAGTAAAGTTTCCAGTCAGGAAATCTGGCACAGAAGGTTTCATCACTTGTTGTGTCATAAACCACCTATGCATACCCCAGACTAGAATTGTGGTTTCTTGCAGAGATAATTGTTTCCAGTCATAAACACATTGAAAAACCAAGACCTATACTATATTGAAACACTTAATACCATTTCCTTTCAGTAATTTATCTGGCTTTCCAATAGTGCTCCAATAAAATGTTTTAAAATCAATGATAGAAACCTCCAACAATAGATATAACATGATATTATATTCTGTCATTTGAGGTTCCTATCACTGACCTTTAAAACATTTTATTGGAGTATATTTTTAAATTCAGCAATCATTTGGTCTTGTGATGTTGTTTTTTCTGCATCAAAGCCCATTTTCATTTAACAACTACTGTACGAATTCTAGATCCAACAATTTTGAAAGCCAAGTGTGATGCATGTCATTGCAAAGATGTTCATGTTGGTTTGTATGGAATCATTCAAGATAAGTCATAAATTTGTTGTGTTGAATGTGTTGTGGTGCAGTGGTATAGTCCTGTGACTATTTGCAGCAGAACACTCAAGTGCACGTTCAATCCCAGGTAGAGCCCCACCACTTGAGCATCATGACAAAGGGTCATGGACTTGAAAAGGTCTGCTCATTTCTGTGATCCCAGCACTTGGTACTAAAAACCACAAATTCACCTTCACCAATTTTATCTGCCTTCACAAGGAAATTATAAAGAAAGATGTGTTTATAAGCCCTGCAGAAAGATGTAAGGAAGACATTTTACGGATTGAGGATCAATAGTTTATGGATTAAACTGCCATGTAACATTGTGAATGCAGACACACTGAATTTTTTTAGGAACCAGTTAGACAATTTATTTCGAGGCAAGGCATATTCCTGTTGTAAAGAGGAATTTTTTTCCAAAGTTTAAAATTACAGACAACAATATTCTTTTGTATGTAGGATGAGTAGTGGTTGGCTTTTCCCAGGACAGACTACTATCCTAACAGACGAATTACTTTTAACCAGGGTTGGTGCTACACTTAGTTTATCAAATGTTAGCTTGGTGATTTTTCATGAATGGTATGTCAGTGCAAGCATCTGTCAAGGGTGAAGTCACTGCACAGATCAATGACAGGCTCCCAGCCTTTAGCACAGTAAATAGTTACAGTTAGAGAAATAAACTATTGTTTGGTACATGTGTTTTGTTCTGGTTTCACTTCTTTTAAATGGTTTCATCTTTGTCAAAGAAGAACAACTTTTGCGGTGATTAAACTGTTCTTCAAAAATGCGGACATGAACGTAGGAATATTTGTTAATATAATTTGATATTGGTTTATATCCCTATCATTTGGCCTATGCATCAATTTGCAATACTTTGAAGGCATTAGGGTTGCAATAAACTTTGACATCCAATTTTCCATATTCTCTAGTTCGATTTATTTGTGATCTGTTTTGGATCTGAATTTCCTGATATTCTCCTGGCTGGTGTGTTCATTAACAAAACAACAAGCACTTCTGTTTTCACTTCATTGTAGAAACCTGTCTGAAAAGTAAGGCCATTCACTACTGAGATTTCATACACTTGACTTAGAAAGTAAACACCTTTCAATTCTTTGTAATGTGTACTGGTTGTTTTTAGAAAATCATTACCAATTATTAGGTTATGTAAGTGCCTTAATCTTCTGGTACACAGCACAGGGAAAATCTTCTCCATATTATCTTTTTTTGTGTACAAGCAAATCATAATTAACTACAAAAAGATATACATCATACATTACTTACATGCCATCCACAGCGAGAAAAGACAAGCAGTCATCTAGTTCCCACTGTAAATGGCATTTACATTTCTCTAGCAATTCAACAGTTAAAAAACAATAAAACAGGGAAAGGGGAGTCGCTGTGATGGTACCATTATCATGCGCACAAAGAAACATACGCAGGCATTATTTACATCATTGTTATCTGAACCGCTTCGCCTTTTCAATGAATGAAATTGTAGCTTCAATTATCATTCTGTTTGTTATGATATTCAGATCAGCATTTCTATATAAAAGTAAATCGCACACAAATTTTGATTCCATGTCTGTAATATCTAAATCTCCATATCATCATGAATGTTCCAGGCAGAGACAGGCACCTATATCATCTTTAATTTGCTGCAAACAAGACAAGGTATATTTTGACTGATTACAACTAACTGACGAAGTATTAATGTCTTCATATCCTTTATGAACCTTTCACACAGGTAAGAGTAGCATGCCTAGGCCTGTTTGTTGATGAAGCCTATAATACATACAATACACACCAGGCTCGACAAAATGAAATTGATTTGAAATGTACATTTCTTCATTCATGAATGGAACGCCACATAAAATATTGACCATGATTGATCGAAGATGAAGGAGTTTAGAAGTTGACTTAAATCTATGGCATGGGAGGAAACTAAGCGACATCAATAATTTAAGATAAAGTACGGATAAAAAGCGCGGGCTTGGCCTGGCAGAGTACAGCCAATGCCAAATGGGCCTAGCCATCGGCACGGACAAAATGGGATCCTAATATAACAACGAGCCAAAGATCGCATTATGTTTATACCTTGTGTACAACTTTATCTTCGATTGGAAGCTTTTCCCACTCATCATCACCCATATCTTTATCTTTTATTGACAATTTCTTCAATGCAGTTTGTCATGGATTATTGTTTGGAGCAGTTCGTTCGTTTATCTTTTTCAAATTTGCTCCGTGGTTGTACCTCTTGCGTAATCCCCCTATGTAAGATGTCACCAAAAATGCTAATTAGGCAGCTTTATTCTGCGCGCGAAAATAAAAATCGCAAAATTGAGTTCATCAGAAATTCGTTCTTTTTATTTTTTCAAATTTGCCTTGTTGTTGTATCTCTTTTTCATTGAACTTCATACCGAGAAACAGATCAGCACTAAGCAATAAACAACTATAAACAAAACCTGATTTCTTCTTTTTATTGGACGTGTCTCAGTGGCAGGGGCGCACATTAGGGGGGGGGGTGTGGGGGGGGTGAGACACCCCCCCCAATAATTTCTGAGTCGGTCCAA
>REGL01000016.1:428734-443851 GCA_004194395.1 Aurelia aurita complex sp. Pacific | reverse complement strand
GTACTTGAGAGTACAGTATTGCTACGGCTTATCTCGTTTAATGTTAAATTCAAGTGAGTGCCTTTGCCTTATTAGCTAAGAAGGGGCTAAATCGCTCGCTTCACTCGCACTTCACAGCTACTGCGGAGGGCAAACAAAGTAGGCAAACGTCTGAACAAAAATCTATATCAAATGCTGATATTCAGATTGACCAAGCAGTAGATTTCCGCAAAACCGGAACAGATTTATAGAATCCAGTAAAGTAGATATTTCTTCAATAAATCCGAATAACGGTAAAGTTTATGTGGCATGTGTGGATTTTACTGTGATTTTTCAAAACATTTTCCGGACATTTATCCATGGGCATAGGGGATGCTCAACGCTTAGGGTTCTCTAAAGTTCATCCACGAGAAAGGTTGGTTTAGATAATTTCAAACTTTCGTTTTACGCCACACAGCCATGATGTACTTTTCCCCCGTTTATTTGTGAAGTCTGTTTCATATTTGATGTTAGGAACTGAAAGTGTCAAGGAAAGTTCATCCACACAAAGTAATCTCAGATTAATGACACAGGGAATCAGAATCAGAAACCCTGACCAGGCAGCATATGCGTAGTGTGTTAGGCGGTGGGGATTCTGGGGAGGAATCAGTTGTGGTAGCAACTGCTGTCGCTGTGGTTCTCTCGTCCGGGGTTCCTGTTGTTCGGCATCATGCGCCTATGCTGGCCTGACATCCAATGTGAAACAGATTCTAGTATTTATCATTAATTAATTGCATGTCTTTATGTTAATGGCCAGGGGGATAGTCATTGTCTTTTGCTACCTGTGGTGTCGTCCCTGTAGTGTTGTATAATCGCACAGTAATTAGAAAAGTATAGAAGATGTAGATGTAACATGTATTGCAACATTTTAGATGAATAAAAGAAAACGCTTAGGGGGGCATACTATATATCTTGCCGAATATGATGGTTTCATTGAGTTTGAGTTTGATCACAATTGTCTTAGGATTATTTGAATGGAGCAATTTAGAGGCTGCTATCAACCTGAATTACGGCAGAATGTATTTGTTAGACGTGCATTAAACTGTGATGCAATCTGTTAAGATGTTGCTCATAAAAACTGACTACACAAGCCTCCACTTTCCATATAGCATTGAATGAGTTCCGCACAAAGCTTGCAATTTACACTTGCAAGGGTTCCATTTTTAACAAAGATATATTCACTGAAAAGCCTAAATGTATTTGTGAGTGTGTCGCTGACTTTGACAACTGATAAAGTGAGGCAGGAACGTTCTTTATGGTGAATCTGATGAATGACTAACAAACGCGTGACCGTGCAATTTTCCTGACTCTCCAGCTTTTATAACTTCTACAACTTTTACACAGCCTTTATGCCTTCTCTTAAATTAATATAAAACATTATTCATATTCAGTGTCTGAATTGCAAAGAATTTTGTCTGGCTAATTTTGCTGATACAGATCTTAACAGTTAAAACTCCCGACTATGTCTGCTTAGATTTATAGGTCGCAGAAACCCGTCTCCGTTATAGTTATCAGTACTGCTGGCACTAGCAAGATCACTTCTTAAGATAAGCTCTCGAGTTTCATTAGATTTTTGCCTGATGGTTTTATACGACAGGTAGCTTATCAGTAATTACTATAGTCTGTCTCAAATCAGATGTCAAGTGAAAATACTCGCAAATAACGAAGGTTACAGTGTTTTGCTTGAGTAATTTGCGTTATCGCCAATCTCACGTGATATCAAATTTGAGAACGACTTGACTGTCTGCTGAAATAGATTTCATATCAAACTTTAGCGCAGCGACGCGTTACACTTGTATCATTCGAAAAAATTCCAAGGTGCGCTAGCTAAAACGTATTCACTTCTGACAGGTCACTATAAATCAAACAGTGGACCAATTTTGATGATTGAGGATTCAATGTAAAGCCAAAATCCTACATTATAGATTACATTTAGCGATTCTTCCGAGGCCTATAGCCTTGAGTTATAAGCAATTTCAAGCAAATTCTTAGTCTCGAAGCAGAAAAAATGGAACCATGCTAGCCCATGTACCATCACAAAGTGTCCGTTCCCTAATCTTTGCTATGTACATCATCATCACCATAAAAATTTGGAGACATAAACCAGGAAGAATTGCTGCAAATACGTTGAAATCTTCTTGTTTCTGAAATATTTAGTAGCCTTAATATGGGGAGGAGGGGGGGGGGTTGGTTTATCATTACTGTGTCTCACTTCCAACGTCCCTCTAAATGGACATGTTTTGACCAGTGACAACAGGCAGCTTTTGTCTTTGATGGTTCCACTTTGTGATGATAACAGGAGCTCCATAAGGTGGAAAATGAAGTAGTTATGTTTTATCTTCTGTGGCTTTTTCCACCACTCATCTTTCCTGTGAACATGGTTACAACTGGTACAACAACAACGCTCACCGTTACAGGGATACAAGCAGGAGAAAATCTGCGGAAAAACATCAACTACTGCTTTTCTTAAAGCCAATGATATGAGGATAAATTTATAACTTTCTCTTCTTTTACAGGAGCAGTGAACATCAAATCGTGATGAAGACAGCCTAGAACCAAATTGCAGTTAACAGAAGATTGGCTGATTGAATATTTATTTGGATTGCCCTCTTGCAAATCATCAAAAAATCAAATATAAGATAAAGTTTAGTTAATCGAGCCTTGAGGTTCAAACTCTGTCGCTAAACCAAGACAAAACGTGGAAGTCTTACAGACAAGAATGGACTGAAATCAAAGCAGAATTTTAAATATCCGAGGTTCCACAACAGAAGTAGCTGCAGACAGCGAAGCCAACGTTATTCCACTTACTCATTGGCAAGTCACAAGATAACACAATGTTCACGAAATCAAAATCAATCGAATTGGGCGGCATTCAGCCAGAATTTGACCTGGACATTAATGGGCATCAGCAACGTCGCAGATCCCATGCAGACATAGAAAAACTGAAACGATCTGGCGAATCAATGCGGCCTGGGATGATCGAACGAGCCGCATGCTCTGAAGAATTCTTGGAGACGAAGGAAAAACGTGCCATGAACGGGGCCGCTGCACAGGAGAGAGCAATCATAACACAAGATACGTTGGATAAAATGAGGGAAGTCGAGCTGGAGGATGTTTTAATGAACGCACGAAATATAACGGAACCCGACCCGACATCTAATATGTCATTCTGTCCGAGACCGGCACGAGTGATTGAAGGCTCGTTTAAACATACGGTCTCTGTGAGAGAGGTCGACTCGAAGACCGGAGCATTCCGACATCGGACGATTGAAATTCTACGAAATCCGGAAGATGAGTTGGGATTTAGCGTGCGGAAAGGGGATGGCTGGGAAAAGCATGACGGGATATTTGTTTCTAGAATAAGCCTCGGAAGCATATTTGATAAATTTGAACTAATGAGAGTCGGCGATGAAATTGTCAAGATTAATAGGATAGAAATGAGAAACATGGAAGTCGATGATGTAGTTAGATTGATGCATATCCCTGAGAAGCTGTCAATCACAGTGAAAATGCTCACACCATTCTCTAAGAAACGAACATCTAAAAGTAATATTGCGAATGGTAGTAAAAAGGTTGCTGCGAAGAATAAAATTGATCTTGTTGACACCACAAATTCCAATTCTTCGATATATAAAATTGCACATATGAAAATTGGGCGGAGTACGGATGATGTGAAGAAGTCAACGGACAATCGTGAGGCCAAACGTGCAGAGCAAGCTTCAAAGGACCAATCAAAGAAGGAAGAACCGGTAACAACGAAAACCTCAACAACAGCTACCGGTCGGTCGCCGTATAGAACCGGAGCGTCCCAACGGCAGCTCTCACCTATCAGAGAGACAGCATCGGAAGAAAGAATGAACAAAGTATCCAGCGCATTGAATGTGTCAGGTACCAGGCGAACTTCTGTGACATGGTTGGACCAAAGGAGTTTTAACAGTGATCCTGGTCGCTAGAAGTTCTTCGTATATGAACATCGCCAACACCACAACACCACAACACCAACAGAATTGCTACAGTCACAAATTGTGACCCGGGCCGTGAAGGATCCCGTAATCTGGTAATAGCGAAGAGCGGACGTTTGACAGTAACCCACTTCGCTAAACGCTGTTGATGTATGTTTGCTTCATGGCTATACTAATGGCATTGCTAATGTAGCCCTAGCCAGGTCTGATGGTATTGTATTTATAGTCAGATTCTTATATGCATAATCGCATGTATTTGCAGCTTAGCAATAGCAAATGTGATGTAACAATGCCCAAGTTTAAGTAGTACTGACAAACCAAGGAAGCTCTTACTTCAATTTTTAGCTATAGTTTATAAAAAGGAAAGCGCTCTGTTTGCTACGGCTGCTAAAATCCCGGGGGGGGGGGGATACTTAACTATCCAATCATACGAGGATGTGCGCCAGTTTTGGGTGGTTTTCGGCACGAAAATTCTGGGAATGGGATGTACTTTCCAAAGAAATATTCTGGGATTGGGGACTAATTTTTGCTACAAATTCTGGGAATGCTAAAGTTTGGGATAAACAACAATTTTTTTCTATTGTTTTGTAGCAAAAACACTAGTCGGAAACCACACCCATATTCTGGGATAGGTTTTCAAAATCCCGACTGTGTTCTGGCACTTTGGGTTAATTCCCCATATGACCGAATAGTGAAGTGCCCCCCCCCCGGGCTACAACTTGCTACCCGTATGAACTACACATACATCTGGAGCTTCCAGATAGAAAGTTTTTCTTCTTACTGATATTCCGAAAAACTCCATAATCTATAAATAGAGCTTTCTACCAAGTGGAAAATAAAATTAAAATGAAGGACTCTCTCTGGAAAATGATGGAAAATCCAGTACGATCTCAATCGTTTAGCTTTCGAATATTGAAGATTTTGAGAAAATCGAAGACTGCTTGCGAGGACCGGTTGCAGAAAACGCGGGTAGTTTAAAAAGCCAAATTTTTTGGTGAAAAACAAGTCAAATCGGGTGTGTTGGAGTTTCATTTTGTACACAAGGATTGAATTATTACAAAAATTCAGTTTTTAAGAGAAATTCAGTTTCTTAAAATTGGTCATTCTTTTGCGATTTGTGGTATAGCTACTGTGGTAAAAAGAATCGCTAGTGAAGGAAGCTTCTGCTTCCTAACAATGACAATGAAATTCATAGTCGCCAAGGGATAAATAATTGATTACAACAACGTTTCCTTTCGTCCTTTAACACAATGTATGCCTTTTTCAAACCTATTGGTAGAGAAACAATGTGTCTTCACATGTAGACTTATGACTTTTCGTCCCTTGTTTCCCTGCGTTCTTTGATTTGCTGATATCCCTTGGTAATAGGGACTCATACTATTACTCTTATAAAGTGGGCCCTCTTTAGGCCCATTTGGAGTGGTTCCGTATTTGCCAATCAAATTGCCAGAATTTATTTTTCAGCCAATAAGGAGGCGCTATTTAGACAGTTGTTGTTGTTGCATACAAAAAACGATTGATACGGCCTAGAGTTCTCGTAGCTGCGATGGATCTATTCTGTTTCTACAGAGGAAGATTACTGCTTGAATGGTATGTATTTTGCGAATAGTAGGTCAGGAAAACATTATTCTTTGTACTAAAAGTTTGCTTTTCAATGTTGAAGCTCTTTAAACCAGACTTTGAAGCGATTTTGTTGAGTGCACGAGAACTCCCGCTAATTTAGGCCATTTTGAAACAATGGGCCATTTTATAAGAGTAATGGTATGAGTCCCTATTGAGCAAGTGATATTAGCAAATCAAAGAACGCAGGGAAACAAGGAACGAAAAGTCTTAAGTCTAGCGCACAAGTTCACGAAGATGCATACAATTAGAGGTCCTTAGGAATTATTCCTTTAGGAATCTTGCGAAACTCCACATTTTACTAGAATCGTTCGTATTGTAATTATGGAACTGATAGACATTTTCATATATTAGGGACAGTGCAAAATTTGTCATATGACATAGTCAGTGGAGAAGTAAAATCCTTGCAAAAAATCTGCTGGCCTCGTATGCGAAGCAACCAACTGTCCTGCAAACCTTTTCCTTAAAAAATGCATCTGCTCCGTATTCATGAACAACAGACGTTGTATACCACCGATGAATTATCCAATGCCCATAACAAAATCAATTCTTGTCGCCTGAAAATCAACATTTTACAGCCCCAGAAAAAGAATACCCAATAAAACTTCCTGAACCGTATTAACCAGGCTTAAAATTACATTTAACTCCCATAAAAATGCACAACAAAAAAATTCAAAGGTCGGTAATATAATGACATTTTGGTGACTTGGGAAGGCGCAACTTTTTTTATTCAGCCGGTATGATAAATGGAAATTATTTGGTGGTTCAGAACTTACAAACATCTCATTTCATAAACACTCAAACTTTCTTGAAACACCCGAGCATTAATAAGCTTTCTCCCGGTGAATTATTGGGAGTAGTTTAGTCTACATCATTAACAGAATCTAGTATCGAAAGACTGATATCAATTAGACGATAACTTTAACGTCGTATTTTTCGTTTACTTCTGCCCACAGTTTACAAAGTTGAACGTAGTTTGCGCTTAGGGGAGGGGTGGTGGTTGAATTTCATCAGAAAGGTTGAAAAGCATCATCGGTAGATTGACCACCAGCAAGTACATATTTTGAAACACAATAAACAAGGACAGATTTTGTAACACAATAGCATGAGATGCTTTGGTTGACACTTGAATTCAAAGCGATTAGTGGCTGCAGACAAAGGAAATTCTCTCGACCTTAAATTCAAAACAAACAAAGCCGCAAAAATATCTCTGAAACCCAGGTAGCTAGCTCGCTTGTTGTGCATTCCAGAAATTGTTTTTAAGAGCAATCATGAGCATATATCGAAAGAAGAAATATATATCTACAAATCTACCTCAGGCATTTTATTTCTTTGCTTCTGAAGCTGAGCAGTAAGTATTTCAATTACACCCAAAAAATAAGAGAATTGAATCGCCTCCCAATTGGCTTTTGAATCAAATAAATTAAATGCCCGTGGCAGCTGTGCAGATATATCTTTCTTCTTTCGATATATGCTCATGATTGCTCTTAAAAACAATTTCTGGAATGCACAACAAGCGAGCTAGCTACAGGGTTTCAGAGAAACTTTTGCGGCTTTGTTTGTTTTGAATTACTGGTTGAGGGAATTTCCTTTGTCTGTTATCGCAAATAGCTTTGAATTCAGGTGTCAACAAAAGCAACTCATGCTATTGTCTTACAAAATCTGTCCTTGTTAACACAATAGCATCAGTTGCTTTAATTAACACCTCAATTCAAAGTGATTAGCGATTGCAGACAAAAGAAATTCTCTCAACCGGTAATTGAAACCAAACAAAGCCGCAAAATTGCCTTGAAACCAGTTGGGCAAACTCTCGCCTTGTGCACGCGAAAGGTGGTTTTTAAGAGAAATTATGAAAGAAGAAGGGCAAATCTAAAGATCTGCCAGGCGTATTTTATGTATTTGATTCAGGAGCTGAGAAGTAACTGTTAGATCTGAGCACTGAACATGCAAGAATTGCAATGCATTCTGTTCAACAAGGACAGATTTGGTAAGACAATAGCACGAGTTGGTTTTGATTGACACTGCAATTCAAAGCGATTATCGATCGCAGACAAAAGAAATTCTCTCAACCAGAAATTCAAAACAAACAAAGCCGCAAAAATTTCTCTGAAAACCAGGTAGCTAGCTCGCTCGTTGTGCATTCCAGAAACTTTTTTTAAGAGCAAACGTGAGCATAGATCGAGAGAAGGATATATCTACACATCTGTAACTGGCATTTAATTTATTTTATTCAAAAGCCGATTGGGAGGCGATTCAATTCTCTTATTTTTTGGGTGCAATTAAAACACTTACTGCTCAGCTTGTGAACCAAAGAAATAAAATGCCCGATGTAGATGTTTAGATATATCCTTCTTCTCTCGATAAACACTCATGTTTGCTCTTAAAAACAATTTTTGGATTGCACAACGAGCGCACTAGCTACCTGGGTTTCAGAGAAGCATTTGCGGCTTTGTTTGTTATGAATTTCTGGTTGAGAGAATTTCCTTTGTCTGCGATCGCCAATCGCTTTGAATTGCGGTGTTATTCAAAACCAATTCGTGCTATTGTGTTACCAAATCTGTCCTTGTTATTCTGTTCTGATTCTGAATTAAATAAACAAAATCCGCCAAGCAAAACTTTAGATTTACCCTTCTTCTTTCGTTATAAGCGAATAAACTTCTCTTAAAAGCCACCTCTCGCGGCACAAGGCGAGAGTTTACCCTACTGGTTTCAGGTCAACTTTGCGGCTTTGTTCGAAGGTGTTGTGGCGCAGTGGTGTAATCCTCTGATATTGCAGCCAGAACAGTCAGGCGGACAACGCTCGATACACGGTAGGGCCCCTGCGAGCATGAACAGCATTTCGCATAAAAAAAGAAAGATATGGAACTCTCTTTAAGGTAAAGGGAATTGTACCTGGAGGCAATACAGAAAGAGATGGCAATCTTCTGGAGGTCGTGAAAATGGAAATTATGGAAGTTATGCATTCAAATTAACTACAATTCACTCAGGGGCTAAATCGAAGACTAATAATTCACAAATAAATATTTCCAACGAGTCACTTTCAAAGACGTTGCGTCATTGAAAAATTCACCAAAACTCCAGATTACTAAGAATTGATATGTCACCCATTAACAATGAGTTATGAGTTACCCTCAGGAGATTGTCGCACGCTTTACTGTCCATTTCGGATTTTTTGCGACTTAAAGGTCCACTTTTGGAAGATATTGTTGGAGAAATGATGCATTGAACATTAATCTATTGATATTACTTACAGGATGAATTCTGGCAGGATACACTAAATCTACCCATGTTTTTGACAGTATTTACTAACTGTGTGGCTTGCAGGGTTGGATTGCGAAATAAGTCTAAATCTTCGTGTCTGAAAAATGAACTAAGTCGTATCACGGATGAATTTAGCGTTTGCTACATTTTGTAGAATTTTCGAATGTGCACAACAGTGATAGAAGCTCTGACGCCACTCGATCGAACATCGCGTATAAAAATGTATAAAAATAATGCTCAACCCAGCCTCTTTTGAAGGATTGCTAAAAGGTCTATTTGAGGCACACTTTAATAGTACATCTTCTAAGTCATTCCTTCCTTGATCCAGCTGTAAATCCACAAAATTTTCATGAAAGAATGAGACAGTCGTCAGTTTTTGCGTTACTTTGATCATTCCCATATCATAGCCACCCAGGCAAGAAAATTCGGCCGCTAGAAGCAAAATGGAATTTTGGTGACTTTCCAAAGGCCGCAACTCCTTTAAGCCATCTGATGCATCACGCGTAATTATTTTCCTATCGAAGAATTAAACGATCCAAAAAAGCTACTCTAAGACGTATTACGAATGCATTTGTTGTAATTTCATAACGAGAAAAGACACATAATTTTGACGCTAAATGGTACTGACAAAAGATACCTAATTCCCACACAAAATAATATCATTTATTTATAACTAAAATTCTGACATCAAATTGGACGTGAAGGCCTTAAAACGCCAGGAAGCTACATTTAATCTGGGGCTCAGTTGCTGATAAAAACGCTTGAAAATGAAAAGAACTATGAGCTACTCTCACAATCTTTAAATATACATCATTATCGTTAGCTGATTCACCGTTTCATTATGGGTCCTTGTTGAGTAAGGCTTACCGCGGGATACAAGGGACTTAAGTAATGAGTCTAGGCGAATGTTCCCCAAGTCTATTTTTTGAAAGTCTGTCTGTCCCTGAGTATTGTGGACATGATTTGTGTCGATCGTGTCCACAATACCTGGTCTGAATGTTACTAAATGAATAAATGTAATTCGTTACCTTGCTTGTCTTAATTTCATGAGTACCTCTGCTCTCTTGCTTCGGCAGTCCATTCTTGCTTACTTTCAACGGCATAAGGTTTGAACAGTGCCGCGCTCGGAAAGTTATGGCCAGAGAACTAGTTCCCAAATTGTAGAGCGTGGTACTCTTCAAACCTTAGACCATTGAAAGTAAGCAAGAATGTCTGCCGAAGCAAAAGAGCAGAGATACTCATGAAATGAAGACAAACAAGATATCGACTACGTTTATTCATTTAATAACATTTAGGCCAGGTATTGCGGACACAATCGACACAAATCGTGTCCACAATACCCATCGTCTGACGGGCTTGGTCTTTGGGTTTCGTAGGCAGTAATCGGCACCACAATGCGATGCGAGCTGTCTCGACTAGCTAAATTGTTCAACTTGCTGATCGGGCAAAATTTGCTAAGTGACTCACAATGCTCAACAAAAGCACCCCCAGATTAGTCTTAAAAATCGATTAGTTTGCAAAAAGTAAAAGTATTAGCAGACTGAATTAATTTACACACATTCAATTTTAATCAAACCTTAGCATCTGAAGAACTTTACTTGATCTGTGATAGTTTTACGTTTTCAGGGGGATTTAGGGGTTTAGTACGAACTCTCGTACAGCAGATTACAATTGGTCGATTTCTAGATAGCAAATCAAGACGAACAAGTTCTCTCTCTCTGTCTATTCATGTCGATTCTTTAGAAAACTTTATCGATGTTTTTTGATCGTTTTCAGTGTTTTCGAAAACTAAAATTTTAGGAAACTGGCTTCTAGCTCTAAAAACTGACAGTGAAAAAATTTGGAAAAAATCTCAGCATCTAAGTCAGGCTTTCTGCTAACGATTAAGTCATATATCTTTAAAATCGGTGACGTGTACGATTTATTGTGGCCTGCCAAACGTGCATAATTTATTTTGGCGCACCCGGTATGTATATGAAAATAGTCAATTTATCTGACTGAGCTATCCGTTTTGAAGTTGAACCTCGATAAGTGAAACTCTAACGGGGGAAAACGATAAGTTCGAATTATCAGTATATCAGTATTTCAGTGATAAATGGGGACAATGTTCAAAATATCGAGTAATGCTTGTGAACTGATGTTGCAAATATCGAGACTCTGCGGGGTAACTGCTCTATTCCATGCAGAAACAAAGCACAAATTTTTTTATTTTAGATTTTCACTAGTTCCAGATAATTTAACATCCCTGGTAGGTAGGTAACCTAAGTTGTTCATTCAAAACCAATAGCTTTACTATGCAGCCCTCCAAATGACCTTGTTGGGGAGACGAAATACGCTTTGTCTGAGGAAACTTACACGTGTCCCCCCGTGCAGTAGGTTACAGCTCATGCGCAGTAGCATCTTGGGGTTGGAGCTCTGATGGGCGCATGTCCATGAGCTTTAACCCACTGCACGGGGGGATACATAAGTTTCCTCGGACACAGCGTATACCATCTCCCCAACAAGACCAAATACTGCTTGCGCGACCATGTAATGTAAACAACCATAAAAATCACCCTTTACCTAAACTTTTAACATACATTCGATAGTTCCTTACTTTATCTGACAATTTTTCATTTTCATGATTTGACCACATCAATTCTTGCTGCAGTTTTTCAACAACTTTCAAGATTGCGTCCCTTTCTTGTTCCAAGCTTACCATTCTCGCGTTAGCTAACTTCATATCGTCAATTAATCTTTCATTTTCAGCTGCAGAGTCATTTAGCTGGTCTGCTGTTCGTGGTCTGGTATCGCCAGTTTCATTTGTCAACAAGGAAGCTTCATATTGATCACTGCTCGTTAAGGTGTTCCCCAAGGATCCACGCCCGCAATTACAGGGACACTCCTGTTCATTTTCAGTTCGATTAGCAATTGATATCTTGCCATTAGTTGACATAAGCACACACAAGCGCTCGATGCAAATTTCCATCGGTGGTGGCAGCGGTGTTGCTAGATTCTTCCTCGGTTTGTCATCAAGAAGTTGCATTCCTAAATTCTCTAATTCTATCATCATCGGCATCTTTTTCAAAAGATATTCATCCTCTACGAACTCACCAAGATTCTCAGCGTTACTGAGTAACAACGACGCTTCAAGGCCCTTTACCTTAACGTGAGCGAATCCCATTTCAGCTCCACCCTCGGCGAACTCCTCCGCAATTGGCCCCGACAACATTCTGACGGCTATCTGAGGTTTCGAGTCCGACAACGAAATATCTTGCTCTTTGTCAGCATTTCTTCTTGCAGTGGACAACCTGTGGTCAAGTGTCATTGCGTAAGTGGTATGTCCCTTATCTTCTAATTTCACTGTACCGATCGCAACTTTGACCAGAGTGTTTAGGTTCTCACTTTGAATTCCTAAGCGAATATCTTTACATTTTAAACACAAAACAGAAACTTGCTGATCCTTGTACGTATCGTAAGTTGGGGCAACGGGCGGTTCTGCATCTGTTTGGGTCCCTATTTCATTCATCTCAATATTTCTTAAAATAGTGCGCAAACGAGCCTCAGACTCACAAATTTCCAGCAAGTCAGACTCGTTTTCATCCATATCATCATCTCTTTCATCTGCATTGTCATCTGAAAGAGTCACGTGATCAGCCGGGTTTGAAGGGATATCGAAATGGTTTGTCTGCTCCACAGCGTCCTTTGAAGGATCACTCGCAATGGAATCACGTGCAGATGAAGGCGGACTGTCCGTTGCACTGGAAATACCACTAGAGTCCTCAATATCACTGGTTACAGATTCCGAGATTCCGGGTTTTAGGCTGCGAACTTTTGATTCTGACGAATTCATCGTTGTTGCACGCCCATTAGGGATGAATTCAACTCTGACCGGGTTTGCCTCGCCATGGGAATCACTCTTTGCAGGAGATATGCTCTGTGTACAACTGCGATCATTTGAAGTACTGGACGCTGTCTCAGCTTTGGAATTTACTGACAATTCAGAATCACTCGAAGTTTGGCAATCCGATGTGGGTGTTCTCCTAAAATTGTCATGACTGCCATGTTGACCTTTTCCACCAGTAACACTCTTTTCACTATCACCAGAAACATTCTCGTTCCCAGTATCTGAAATATGTTCCGCAAGCTTTATTAAGTCGATGAATCTTGTTAATTTCTTCGCTTTGATCCTATCCTCTAAGGACATCAATTGCTCGTCATGGACCCCATTTGAAGGTGGCAGAACGATATTGATATCAACACTAGGGACAGTCAAATGCAATGAAAAACTGCCACCTTTAACAACCTCTTTATGAACTGGTGACGTCAACGTCTTAAACTGCAATGTATCCTGGGATACCTTTTCAGCAACATCAGCCAGCATTTCTTGCAGCCGAAGTAAGAAAACAAGTTGGAAATGGTCTAGTTGCAAGTTAGTTGGTTTCGCAACTTGAAAAATGCTGCCGATCGTTGGAATTTTCTTTGCCTGATCAGTTAATTTTGGAGCGTTGGTTTCCGATTCTGATGTGAAAAAGCTGCTTATGTCTTCAGTTACCTTTTTAGGCAATGGCGGAGCCTCTTCGTCTTGTGATGTGACATCTCCAGTATTTACTAAAGTGTCATAAGCAGGGAGTTGGCTATACGATGGTGGAAGTGACTCTGCTGATCCACTTTGTGGGCTCAATGCTCTGGCTCCAAGATGAGACGAGGAAGATGGGGAGTAAGGTGGAGGTGGGCCTGTTCCTTCTCCAAAATCTTGCAGCGATGTGGTATCATCATGATGCTGCGGTGAGGTATGTGTGGCCGGCATCAAATCAGTCTCTGAATAACTCGTTCTCAATGGGTGATCTACGAACTCTTCAGGAGAAGATGACGTCATCATTCGTCTTAAATCAGGCTTGTGTGTGGATTCATTTGTAAATGTTTGACGTAATTTACCAATTTTTACAAGTCCATCTTCAAAGTCTAGTGTGTTACTGTTTGAACTTTCTACAGACAATGAACTATCAGAATCAGCGCTACTTACCGAAGCAGCCAAATCTGACAGTGTCATTGTTGCAGGGAGGGATGCAGTAGAACCAGTCTTGGAATGTTGCTTTCGTGCTGGCTCCTGACGTCTCATCTCTGCTGAGCCCCTTTCCACCCTCTGTGAAGTACCCTCATTAAATTGAGGACTCGCTGCATTGCTTACTCTGGTGTTAAGATGAACAATATTGCTCGGCTTTGGAATAACTATAGGCAAACTGAGCCAAAAGCGAATTGGGACTGCATCAATAAGCGTCACAGGACGGCTGTATGACTTCTCGATCCCCACAAAATCCACCCAGATCTGCTCACACCAGATACACCAAATAAGTCGTGGATCATCAATGACTCTTCCCTGGGAAACACTTCTGCCTCGGCCATCTGTTGGCCCGTTTTGGCTCGTTCTCTCTGGTGTAGTGGCAGCTCTTTCTCGATATGCGCCATTTGATTCTCGATTCGCAGCAGCCTCGCGGTTGAACGCAGAATAGAATCTTCTATGTACCATGCTATAATCATTAACCCAGTACTCATTTGGTAAGGGGCCATAGTCATTAGCTTCATTTGGAAACGATGAATTCTTTGGGTACAGCTTTGAGGCGAGTGCATTCTGCACATCCATCAAGAGGTCGGATTGAGATGTCGCAACTCCGATGCGAGAGTTGGATACGACAGCTTGTGATATTTGTATTTGCAATGCCTTGGGTCTGTCTTCTTGATGGGGTAAAGTTGGCTCTGAAGCACATGGCATTGTAACCTGATTAATCAAAGAGGGAGAGAAACATTAAAGGTGATCTGAAGTGAAATTTTTTATTGATGCAAATCAATAGCACCTTTTAGTGATAAAAACTTCTGTCAAAATTGTTTTGATACCTTGTTTTATTTTTGAGTTATCCATTATTTTGTAGGATTGGGTGATGATGTCATTTTGTTTGCACAAAGTGAAGAAAGTATACAAGGTTGACTATGCATCGACTATGTCTCTGTCTTTGCGTTCGCCTCTTTCATAGTATATAAGTTTAAGTATATTCCATAAATGTAGCTTAGCTGCAAAGTTATTTGCACCTGTAACCATTAAATTCATTCATTTCATTCATTTTAAATTCTTTATACAGGGTGAAAACATTCAGTTATTAATCAAAAACTGTTTTACAATGTGCCCTGTTAAAATAGAGAAACAAAACCAAAATAATAATAATAACAATAAATCAATTAATAAATAACTATCTAATACTACTTACTACATTTTCAGATG
>REGL01000016.1:414472-428729 GCA_004194395.1 Aurelia aurita complex sp. Pacific | reverse complement strand
ATTTGAAACTTGATAGCGAGGGCGACAGCTTGATTTGGTGATCAAGACCATTCCAAACGGTCGCCCCTCGATATGCAAATGACTTTTGTCCGTTGTTTGTTCTAAACAAAGGAAGTTTCAAGTCAGTTTCGGTGTTTCTTAGCGTCCTTGCTGCCTGTTCACGCTGTCTTTGAAAAATTGGGGCCATATAATCTGGGCAGAGTTTATTCACAGATTGAAAACAGTAGTTGCTGTCTCAAACCTGATCAGCTCTCTAACTGTTAACCATTTCAAACCTTTAATCAGAGGTAAGGAATGTGAATCATAAGCACTATTTGTCACAATACGGGCAGCGCGATTTTGAAGAATTTGCAGTCTTTTTAGGTCTGCCTCTGTGCAACATCCCCATACTGTGCAACAATATCGTAGATAGGGTTCGACTATACTTCTGTACATGATTACATGATTCTACATGATTCTGTACATATTAAAAGATCAGATACAGCTATATTTCCATATAGTATCCTAATAATTTGTAAACAAAATGACGTCATCCACTGATACTCAAGATTAGTGGATAACTTGAAAACGAATGAGATATCAATTAAATTTTAAAAGGATTTCTTATCATTCAACAATGCTATTCATTTGCATCAATAAAAAATTCACTCCAGGCCACCTTTGAAGGTGAAGAGTAAGGTAACAAATGCTAAATCAATTGGTACTTTAGAGCTTCTTTCCTTTTTTGCTCCTGAAAGCGGCTGGATCACGTAGAGTAAAGAAACGTCTTTCGAAACGAAAATTTTGCAGTTTATTGGTTTCACGCATATCACGCAGATGCTCCACTACTTTTCTAACAATGAAAAGAGTTTTTTTGAAGATGGTTTTTGGATTTCGCAGAGAACTAAACGAAACATTCATACGTTGTAAGATTACAAGATATCGATGGATTTTCAGAAGTAACCATATCGTGGATTCACACTATCCATAAAAATTTGTACAGAACACAAGAGATACATCATGAAACAATATAGATCATAGAGATGACGGGTTTGCTTACGGTTACGTGACCCAGCCCCTTTTTGAACATACTGTGTCAAATGTTTTTGTATCTTACTATATGTAGGCTCCAGTGCTTATTAGTACAGAACAAATTTCAATCTACAGTTTGTCTATTAGCTAGACATTCAAACAGATTTTGTAGCTCACCGAAAACTCCAATGCCTCTTTTATTCATGCTAACAAGATATTCCCTCTAAAATGTTCGAAAAAGTCTTACAAGGTCACTTCTCAGCACAAGCTTACTGACTAAACAGCTTAAGGGGGTTGCCAGAGTTTACCCGACAACGGGAATGGCTCCTTGATAGGGGAGCTAGACTTTCAAATCTAAAACAGATTCTATTCTGATCTAAATTAGATTATCTATCTGATATCCCAGACAACTTATTGATTCTTCCCCGACGGGAGTTAGAGCTCCCCTAGCGGAGGGGCTGTAGCCCTCTAGTCCACCAACAAAGCGCCACCCCTGAACAATTTCTGGTTGATTTGACGGTTCTATTGATGATAAGCACTCTAATTGTTGTAAAGCAACTTTCATGTTTTATCAGATAACTTTTACAGATGTTCAAGGTTCTCTTGACAATGTACGTCAAGCACAAATAAAATGATAGGACATCGAATGACTACCAACACTGCTAGCAATAGAGAATACTAAAAAAAATGAACTGAAATATACCTGAGGCATCAACGCTTCGATCCTGATGTCTAGATGTTCCGGTGGTCCAGTTTCCTTTGCCATAAACTCTTTGGTCCATTCCTGGATATAACACAAATAGACCTTTTAGCTATGCTGCAAAAAAGCCTGGATCGAGCATTATTTTTATACACTTCTATACGCGATGTTCGATGGAGTGGCGTTAGAACTTCTATCACTGTTGTACACATTCGAAAATTCTATAAAATGTAGCAAAATGCTGTTCGATTCTGATTCTTTTCATAATAGCTAGAAGGTCTATTAGAGTTTCATTTATTAGAAAAGCACAATAGCAAAGTAAGTTTGGCAATATGGCATTGAAAGTCTCGCCCTACTAAATACAAAAGTGATTGACCCAGAACTAGGTAACTAATGTTAAGTCCTAAAATTTAAAGGAGTCTTTTGGGCAGGAAATCCCACAATATCTTTCGGTTCTTTGAACGTTAGATAATGCTGTAACTTTTAAAAGGGATTCCATGCAAAAACTTTCAATAACCTCAGAAGGGCGAGGTCGACTCTAGTGAAATGAATTGTTGAGTATAAGTTAGTCTTCACCCCATAAAATAAATCATGGATTAGTTTATTCAACAGTATGACAAGAAAATAATAAAATATAGTTTGAGACACTTACAAGTCCTGCAATAACAGTCTTCACCCCATGAAATAAATTATGGATCAGTTTATTCAACAGTATGACAAGAAAATGATAAAATATAGTTTCAGACACTTACAAGTCCTGCAATAACACTCTGAATAAATTTGTTCAGCCAAATACAAGTCAATGGATGAAACGTGAGCTTCACTGGGTTGACTTTCAAAAACATATTCGAAGGAGGAACTGCAATAAGAAGAAAACAGTAAATCAGAAGTGAGAAATATAATAAAATAGCAGGCGAGTAAAAAAAGGCCTGATTTGAAAGGCCACTGCTCCCTGGTCATCAAAGCAATAATATTGAAAACTGTCTTGTTTTATTGCCCATATGTTCAATAAGGCTCAGTAATTTTACCGGCTTTAATCGGCCATTCCTTCCCGTGGATATGGAAGGTTTTCAGCTGAAAGCCCTTACAAAAATTTGCAAAAAACGTGTGAAAACGACGAGCAAAATTTCCTTTGTTTTCCTTCCTAACAATGATGACACTTACATGTATTCAATGTATTTTGTCCTCTTGGGAGAATGGAATCCCCCTGAATAAGTTATTCATACCAGGAGAAAGATTTTTTCCTCCTTCCAAGAGGATAGCGCGTGCTAAAAGGTGCAGAAGGCATTTCCGTAAGGCATGTGTAAGGTAAAAAATTCATTCTGCGATACATCGAAAGACTATTCGTTTATTGAACAGGAGGGAATGCTGTTTGCATTTCGAAAAAACATCGCAGGATTGACAATCTCTTGTGTAGCCTTCAGCAAAAGTTTGGAGGTCATAATTCGGTAGGCTTCCAATCAATTTCAATGAATTAAACTTTTGGTGCCATGGTACGGAAAAAAGTGGTGTGTTGACACACAAAACCAATTGCTACATTTGGGGAACCAGTGCAATCACAAGAACAGAATCTCTAGACAGCTTCTTATAGCATTGGTCCTGTGAATATCAAGGCTTCGTATCGAGATTCTGAGCATATTTTTTCCACTGGAACACTTACAAGTTTGGAACTTTACATACCTGGAAGATTGCTGTAACCGATGAAATAGTAGGATGTGAAGTCAAGCAGGAATGCATTCATATCTTCAGGGAGAAACAATGCTTCCTTGTCAGATGATAAAAATGGCTTCGTGTCTTGTTTATCGTTTGTGCTTACTTCCATTATCACAAACTTCGTGCATGAAATCAGAAAGAAACTCTCGTACATCAGAGGGCGTCTGTATTGTTGTGAATTTCTTGATAGCTGAAAATCAAAATAAAGTTCTGACAGGAGATCAAGGATGAAACAAGAAGACAGAAGTGCCAAGCCTGAAGTTTCTGATTTTGCAGGTTTTCAGTTCTAGTTCCTTAACGGGGGTAGAAATGTCAGTCTAAAACTGCTTTACAAATTGACTTGATAAGGGGTTTAAGCCAGCATAGGGCTCAAATCTTTCAAATCATTTAAAAAGGTCGGTGTAAAATTCTCTTGCAGTTTTCTTTGAATTTGATGGCTTGAAAGGAACTTATGGTACTTTGCTGTAAATCTGCCGTGGAATTTTTTTGATATCTTTATTTTTCTCCAAATGGATGGCGGCAATTTGATTATTTTTGAAACAATTCAAGGAAAATTAAAAAAAAACTTAAATCATCGTAAATCCTAAACTAACAGAGAAAACTTTACATAACCTTCAAGAAAACCCTAGTTTATGAAGGTCTACAATATGGTGGGAAGCAGAAATCTGTAGCTTTTCTATTTAAGCATTGAAAAATTTGATGACGTCATAGCCTCAAATTTAATAAATCCCGCCATTTTAAAACTAATCAAGATATCAACAAATTGCCATGGCAGACTTACAGCAACAAATCCTAGGTTCCTTCCAAGCCATTTATTTCAAAGGAAACAGCAACAGAATTTTGCACCGACTTTTTTAAAGATTTGATCCCTATGCTGTTTAAGCCAGAAACATCGTACACAACAAAGCTCTGTTCGTGGCACGATTATTAATACTTTATTTGTTTATTTTGCTCTACAAATTGCCTGTTAAACTACCGGGTATCCCAATAAAAAGTAATCCTGTTTCAAAATGATCAAACAATTGATTATCAATCCAATAACAAAATGTTCTTTTTCATTTGTTTGGTAAATGATGCAAAATATTTGAAGAAGGCAAAACATCTGTTTTCACTGCTAAAAATGACACGTTAAAAACCATACATTGAGCTATAATTTTTTAGAAAAGTAGGCAATCTTGCCAAAATTTTCAGATTCTATATTATCCTCGAAGTCTCCAGTGATAGTAGGCATTTTTTTTTCTTTCTTTAGAACCAAATTAATAGCTTAATACGCACAAAGGAATTGATCTGGTAGGTAAACATCAATGTTTTTGCAGTATGATTCAAAAAGCAGGCAGCCCTAAAAAGAGCTAAACTAGCTCATTAAAAAAAAATACAAGATATGTCTGGCATAGTAATTTGGTCTACTTGCCAAGGAAATTGAAGATCGGCCTTGTAATCAAATTTTGGTGAACTGTCAAACAAGAGTACTTTTTGGGGCAACTGGTATATAAGAAAGAAAACGTACTATGGATATTTTAATCATCTCACGAAACTAAAAGGAAAATAAAGCATTGTACAGTTTGGTACAGGTAATGTTAGTCAGGTAAGATTGGCGCTTTGAATGCAGAGAGCTTTTGAGCCATTTTTCGCTTCAGGTCTGAGAATTCTCCAAACTCTACAACTTTGCAAAATAAATACTTAATCACCCTCATTTTTAACTGAACAGTTGATAATCAATTTTCTTTTATGAAAACATTTGGCTTCCTGATGCAAAATAAATTTCACAAAGCTTGATAGTATCAAACATGACTGATGTCTACTGTGTAACTGGCGTAGCTTATTCACTATGGTTAGCATAGGCCTCAAATCTTTCGAATCTTTAAAAAGGTGGGTGTAAAATTCTGACATTTGTCTTTGAATTGAATGGCTTCAAAGGAAGTTATAGTACATTCCTGTAAATCTGCCGTGGACATTTTTGATACGTTGATCTTTTTCAAAATGGCGGCAATTTATTATTTTTGAAAAAAAATTCATGGAAAATTTCGAAAAATTTGAATAATCGTAAATCCTAAACCAATAGAGGAAAAATAGCATAACCTCCAAGAAAAGAATAGTTTATTAAGGTCTACAATATGGTGGCGAGAAGTTATCTATAGCTTTCCTGATTTAGGATTAAGAGATTTGATGAAGTCATAGCCTCAAATTAAATAATTGAAACTAATCAAGATATCAATAAATTTCCATGGCAGATTTACAGCAAAAATCCCTAAGTTTCTTCCAAGCATAAGAAAACTGTAATGGAATTTTACCGACCTTTTTAAAGATTTGAGCCATATGTTACTATGGATACAACATTTAGAATGCAAAAAATAAAACAGACCAATTACCTGACTTGCCATTTGATTGATTTGCTTTCCTTCATTCTTCAAGAAGAAATCAAACAACTGTTGTGCCCATTGTCTTCTACTGAACAACGCATCATCATCATTCCTGTTCACTTTTCTTCTCAACCCAGCAATATGATACGGGTAGTGATCAAGTCTGAAATTACTAATTGAAATCATTAGCGCTCCAGCATCGTTTGATTGTGTGCTTTGTTGTTTTTGAAGTCCTTTGCCATGCAAGGTCTGGTCATCGCATAAGTGCAGATCAATTCGATTCGTCTTTAAATGGTAAGAAGTCTCCTCCACATCGTGCTCTGTAAAATGTTTATTCAAACTTAGGCCTTGACCATGTCCTTGATACTGACTGCTGCTTCTCCGTTGGGTTGTTGCTGCTGTGCCACCTGCCGGGGCGTGGTCCTTGGGTGCTTCACTATGAGTGGCCATTGGTAGAAATTTCTGTCTTACCTTTAGCAGGAAATGGACAAATGATGATAGCTTGAGTAGTTGTGACTGAGTAAGGATCCATAAGATGTCATCTAGGATTATTTCCAATCTTGACGAAACTAATGAGCAATCATTGAGTCGCTTCTTAATCGTGAGCCGGATTGCTGAATTGTTTGTGATTAAACGGATTGGGATTGAGCCTTCTTGTGCAGACTAAAATGAAAAAAGGAAATAAACATTGCAGCAACTTTATATATTCAAGATAAGTTACACCAGGACACCGGGTAAAGCCAAAGTTTTTTAATATTTTTGAAGATGGTGACAGGTAAGATGTACCACAGTGCCACAGGGGCAGTACCAGTTACCGAAACGTCCGGTACCCAGTAACATTAAGGTCAGTACCAGGGACCATTGGAACAGGAAAACAGTAACATTTTACGGAAAACTACTGGGAAAAAGTCGAAATGAAAAATTGATAATTTCCATGTTCCAATTCCTCGAAAAATGTCCTCGGTACCACAATAATTCCTACCAGCACTCAGTTTTCCAAAGGTATCAGTACCAGGTACCATAGGGGTCAGTACTCAATATCATCAGTACCCCCTCCCCCCCCCCCGTAACCATCCTGATTATTGTAATGTGTAGGCAAAGAAAACGAAAATATCAATCCAGGTAGTTTATGTGATGCTACTTCCCTGTTGGAGCATCCATAGCTTAATAGGCTAGGTTGGTTTTCTGTCATGTTGTTCTTTCTTTAAAGTCTACTTGGCATTTCAGGTATTTCATTCTATTTCACAAGACGTCAATGATTATTTGAATACTCCACATGACTGGATAACCAATTTCCTTGACTACTTCATTAAGATTATGTAATTTACGCTTCATTTGACAGAAGGAAAACGAATACTGAAAACAAACTTTTATCAATGATCTGAAGTCTATGCTGAACACAGCTTTTACACTGAACACAAACGTAGAAATTTGCCAAAAATTTCAAACCAAGAATTAAAAGCTTCTCGTAATTAAGAAGGTGAAGGTGAAGTTGCGGTTTTTAGCGCCAAGCGCTGGGATCACAGAAGTAGAATAGGCCTAATCGAGTCCGCAACCCCTTGTCACGATGCTCAAGTGGTGGAGCTCTACCGGGTATCAAACCCTGTCCGCCTGACTGTTCTGGCTGCAAAGTCAGTGGATTACACCACTGTGCCACAACACCTTCAAACAATGAGAGGGGTTCTGAAGAGGTCCTCAATCCCACTATATTTTGTGGGCCATCCCAGTCACCTTTTATAGGCGTACAGTCAGTGATCAAATCCCATTCCAATTTGTTGTCTTTATCGTTAGTAATACTGGTCACAAAATTCCAATTCCAGCTAAAAATCCTATTCCCAATGTGTCATCAATTTATACATTTATCACCCTTTTAAAACCACAACACGATCTCCATTTCTAAAGCGGGAAAGAATCACAAAATATCCAAAGAATCAAGTTAGAGCTTTGGCTTCTTTCGTCCAACATTCAGTTTAAAGCCAAGGCATCGGAAAAGGCCTTCCTTTTTGGCTGGTGCTACAAGCGGATTGGCTGCAAGGCGGCTGTATGATATCATTATACAGAAAAAGCTGCCTACAACGATACTACCGGGTGAGTAAAAAAAAAAGAATCCCAGTTTGGAAGGCCACTGCTCCCTGAATATCACAGCAATAATATTATTAACTGCCTTGTTTTATTGCCAATATATTCAATTAGGTTCAGTTATTTACCCGGCTTTAATCGGCCATTCCTTCCCGTGGATATGATAGATTCTCTGAAGAAAGCCACTTCCAAAAACCTGCAAAAACGAGTGAAAACAAGGAGCAAATTTCCATGGTTTTCCTTCCTAAAAATGATGACACTCGCATGTATTCGTGTATTTGTCCTCTTGGGAGAATGGAATCCCCCTGAATAGGTGAAAGGCAGAAATGTTACGGAAACTTGTTCGTGATTTTGGGCACATTTTGAACGTTTCTTCAAGAGGCTTTCTCGAGAAAATCCCTCATAATTTCAGAACGGAGTTATCGATTTTAGTCAGGTAAATTTTAAAATGGCTTTGAACGTGTCTACCATTAAACTATATATTTGCCGTTTTCATCATCTTGATACCCAGGGAGCCATGGCCTTTGAAACGGGGATTCTTTTTATTGACTCACCCGGTACTTCAAATGATTAGTAAACATCCTGAATACCAACTTACATCAGCGTACGAAGCATCTGCATCTAATCGCATTGTAACCCATTTGATTTCTTTGAATATAAGAACTTGGCCTCGTTGTTCGTCTTTGATCCTTGTCTTCCTTAGATTATNATTAGTAAACATCCTGAATACCAACTTACATCAGCGTACGAAGCATCTGCATCTAATCGCATTGTAACCCATTTGATTTCTTTGAATATAAGAACTTGGCCTCGTTGTTCGTCTTTGATCCTTGTCTTCCTTAGATTATCAACAAGATTCCACTCTGGGTCAGTACTTTGAACTGTGAGTCTGGACATGCTGAACGTTGCTTTAAATCCTGGAGCTTTGAATGACACAAGAACACTGTTGATTGACACATACATTCCATCCACAACCTTTTCTGCAAACCCATATTTACTTGCCTTTGGTGGCACATATTTCTCTTTGCTGAATAAAGAAAAATAGGGTATGGTTAAAGTATGCTTATGACGACGAGTCCCTTGTATCCCTGCGGTAGACCTTGCTCAACAGAAGAGCCTCTGTCGACCGAAGCGCCATCTTGAAGTCAAACAGCACAGGGAAACCAGGGACTCATCGTCATAAGTCTATGGTTAAAGGGGCTGTGCTGCCATTTTATGGAAATTCATGCAAAATGGGGTGTACTAAAATTCTTTTCCTGAAGCTATTCTGCAACGTTTTTGAAAAATAATAACAAGTTCTAGTAGAATAACGATCACAGATCTTGAATACACCTTCAAATATTCAAGTTGGCTAATGATTGCTGGGATACAGACCGATTTGGAGGAAGGGTTCAAGAAAAATCTTTCCCCCAAAGACCACAACTCTACTGGGAAATCACAGTGTCCTTTGTCTTCAACTAATTAAACAGGAATTCTCGCATATAAATGTCAATATTGGCTGTTCGACCCCATGTTTTTCTATGTTAGGATGGCACAGCCCCTATACGAGAATGCATTAACATGGCAATCAACAAGGATACTTGCATCGATATGGGAATCTTTTCCGAAGATCGACGAACCTTTCTAAGATCAAAGGTCTTATGTGCATCTGTGATCTCTTCCAATCTAAGAAATCCTCGTAGACCGATTGGTAAAGAGCTCTCTTTACGTTGGAAAGGCTGAGTTTACTTTCATATTACAAAAAAGTGTTTGTGTGATATTAAAATGTGGAATCACAGGGGACAATCGTAGCCCTCAAAGTTTAAGTTTATGCTGAGTTGATTTTAGAAGTCAAGTTCCTTCCTTCCATTGATACAGGTTATTACACAAATGGTATTTTTCCAATTTCATTCTGCCCATCAAGTAAATTTCCGCTGATCAAAAGACCAAGGATTCAATTGTTCTTTCAAGGAAATTTTGCCAATCTAAGAAAAATCCTCACTCACATCAAAGGATGCAGGCCATGCTGAACTTATAATAAAATAAAAAAATATTGGTTTCATCTCTAAACAACTGTCAAGAAACTGGTTATATTACAGGAAGTATGTGGCCAAAAAATACATCTAGAATGGTCTATTTTGCTGGTTCATCCAGTGCTGTCAGTTCAGGATATTATTTATTTTCATACGAGCTCATTCAAGCATAGATGAAATATTTTCATTCACCTGGGTTGCCTGCCCTGAATATGAGTCTTTGGTGGAGGAGCCTCTCTTGCAGCTTCACTTGCTAATATTTCTACTTCAACACAATCCAAGAACTATGGAAGGAAAGCAGATACAGTAACATACAGTATACCTGCACAATATGAACTCTACAGTCATACAAATGATATGCCAAGTGATGCTATGTCATATATTTATATTATTAAATAAAACAGTCATCAATGTAGTACAGTATAGATACAGTAACTTACAGTGTACAGTACCTGCACAATATGAACTCTAGAGTCATACAAATGACATGCCAAGTGATGCTATGTCGTATATTATTAAAGAAAACAGTCATCAATACAGTACAGTATAGATACAGTAACTTACAGTGTACAGTACCTGCACAATATGAACTCTAGAGTCATACAAATGACATGCCAAGTGATGCTATGTTGTATGTTCTTAAACAGAACAGCCATCAACACTACAGATGACTTGAAATTAAGTGAGAATATTGCCAAGTTCCTCTACAGTACAGGCTTTACGCACATTAACATGACCATGTCTACTGCAGCTTGGATGAATCTAATATATGTATTTTAACATTTTAAATTTTAGCAGTGCTTTGTATATGGTTTGGCCTAAAGTGCTAAAGACATGTATTTAAGGAATCATAACACACAATAGTACCAGGAGGCCTTGTAAGGAGAGGCAATCAAGCTTGGCCAAGCTCCTTCAAACGCACATGGAAAAGTCTAGGAGCTTGATATCTATGTGAGTGCCGAAGTAGAAAACATTTTTTAATATGCAGTAGACAGTGGTGTGCATGTGCATTTTGCTCCAACAATTTTGCTCATATTTGGCCTGTTTTTGTCATTTCTTACTGTCTTATATCAACATTAATTTTCTAATGTTCAAGGAGCAACTCTTCTCAGCACTCAATCAAGCATTTGAGATTTTACAGTGATGTGATAGTCAAGTGCCTGTATTTTTCTTCCTTGCAAGGTCTGAGTAATATTGTTACAAAAATATTTTGGATCAGCCCAAAAGCTCTAGGCCTGATGAAATCTGCAACAGTTCTTGGGACACCTGTTACATTGACATCTATACAGTAGACATATTTCATTCTTCCACAATGAAGAGATAAGATTTACAAGCATCATAAATTGCTGTCCTGAGATCAACAAAGTAGCCTTGACTGCAAGCTCTAGCACACCCCTTATTGTAAGGCCTGCCTTGAATTCTTAGCTTAAACAAATGAACAATTAGGTCTCAGCCATCTTTCCTTGTTACTGTACACACCTGGTGCGTAATACAGTATGCTTCATTTCTTGAAAGCGTGCTTGAAATTTTCAACCAAATATATACAGGGTGTCCCAAAAAAATTGTGCCCCGTTTGTCTGAAGATTGCGACAAAACGGCAAAAGATTCTCGCCAAACTTTTGCATGATGGCGCTCTTCAGATGTTCAATTAAAGTTTGCCACCATTCCCGTAAAAATCCGTTGAAAAATGATGGAGCTATGAGCTTCAGAAGACCAAATTTGCCTGATGACTGAAACCAGCAGTCGGCCATTTTGTCTTACTATTTTGCAGCGATAAATGGCATAATGGATTGAAAATGAAACAGCAGCCTCCGATTTCATAGCTCTTGTGAAAATTCCGATAATCCTCGGAGGGTTCCAATATTTGTGACCTCACAGAAAATATTTTTTACCTCACGGGAAGATACTTATCACTGCAAAATAGTAGGACAAAATGGCCGACCGCTGGTTTCAGTCATAGGGCAAATTTGGTCTCCTGAAGGTCATAGCTCCATCATTTTTCAACGGATTTTCATGGGGATGGTGGCAAACTTTAATTGAACATCTGAAGAGCACAATCATGCAAAAGTTTGGCGAGAACCTTTTGCCGTTTTATCACAATCTTCAGACAAACGGGGCACAATTTTTTTGGGACACCCTGTAGTTTAAGGAATCATTACAATAAGATAACAATCTTTTAACTTTAGATAGCTTTTAACTGTCCAAATATAGGCATATATAGATGGAAGCTTAAACTACAACATAAGAATATTTTCATACCAGTTTGATAGGGTCTGTTTTCAAGCTTGTCCAGTGAATCTGAGGAGATAAAAATAAGAAATGGAAATAGTCATAATAATTTACTATTTTGTCTCCTTTAGAATAATTGATTGATAAAGAAGAAACAAAACAGGAAGATGTATACTTAAAGGCAAATATTGGCTAAAATATTGTCTACCAATCACAATCATGGAGGTGGCTTAAGCAGATGCCTTGTACTGTAAAGCTTGCTTTCAGTCGTCTCAACTGACTCAACTGATTTGCTAGGACCAAATACAATTAACTCTTTTGCCATACACACCACACCATTTCAATAAATAGCCTTTTGCAAATTGGTCAAAATTTCTTCATGCAAAAATTGAGATTCCATATTCAGACTAAAGTAATTCTGCTTTCCACTCCAATGAGCAACGAGTTGCTGTTTTGCAAACTGCTCTCCTCAGAAAACAGTTAATTTCTTCAATAACATTTGGCCAATTGAAAAATGGTAAAAAGAACATTGTTCTGCATAGTCCTGGCATTCTAGATATATGCAAATCGCCGTTAACGCTGGCTTCGCAAATTCTTGTTCAAAACTTTGTTGATTGCAGAAAAGTAGATTTATCTCCAAAACTACTTGAAACATTTTTGATTTTCTTCCCCCTCATCTTTAGCTAGCCTTAAGCACCCAAACTTTAGCAGGCACAACTTTTCATACCACTAGTGCTTGTGTTGTTATTTTAGGATTAAATCTAAAATATGTGCAGATGGGATTGTACCTTAGGATTGTACCTTAGGATTGTACCACAGAATTGCTTGCAGTGATATTGTTCACCTCTCAGTCAAATCTCTCAGTCAAAATCAAAGCCACAACTGCTTGCAGTTTGAAAACTTGTTTCTAGAGGGTCTAGGGTGAAATGGGTAATGTTGATTGCCTATAAATGAGGGATTGTAAAATGTTCAGTCCACATTCAAAACTTCAAGTTGGGTAGTTCTAACAAATATAGCTGGAGAAAATCCATAACATATTAGATGTGTGTCTCATCCTTATTGTTCCTAAGCCATTGGATATTCACATTAGTGCTAACTTCAGATCTGGGCTGTGAAACATTGTTTGAAGATCATGAAGACATTTTGAAAAACGTCCAAAAGAAGATCGCATTATTATTACCATCAATGCATTGCTTACCTTTGCACAGATGCGGTTGCAAGTTGCTTTTCTCAATTGCAGCCATGGAGGTAGTTCAAGGAGATCAGTCAATACTTGCTCATTCAACTGCAAGTTTGTTAATTCTCCTTCTCCTTTCAGGAATTTAAGACTGATCTGGCTTGGGTCTAAATTCTTAACAAATCTAAAAAAGCAATAGAGTTACTTCATTAATTTACTGATTGCACACTTGTTGATGATGGTGGTGGGCTCAATTCTTGTTGTGAAAGTAATAATGGATGTTGCTATCAAAGGGTGCAGGATCTTTCCACTGGAAATGAAAGAAAAATCAACTCCTCAAGGGTGGTCTGGGGTCCAATTTTGTCTTTAAGTTTGCCACAAACTGTTTTGAAAGCTCATCCATGCCAGATTGAAGTTTGCCTAGCACAGCACATTTCTCCACTGATTGTGCACTATAAATTTCAGCCTCGGTTCCAGCAACAAAATTGTTGTGAAGGTGAAGGTGAAGTTGCGGTTTATAGCGACAAGCACAGGGATCGCAGAAGTAGAATAGGCCCAATCGAGTCCATGACCCCATGACATAACAACCAAATGGTGGGGCTTTATCTGAAATTGAACCCTATTCATTCGCCTGACTATTCTGGCTGCAATGTCAGATGATTACCCCACTGTGCCACAACACCTTTGTGAAACAAAAACGGACATAATAGGCCTAATATTGTTTATTGACACAAATACAGCCACACAAGCAGTTTGAATGTAAGGAAAGACTTGAATCTAAAAGTGGTTACTAAGACCCCGTTTACACGAGAGAAAACTGGATCGATCCAGAACGGGATCGATCCAGTTCGGGATCGATCCCAAAATTTTGCAGGTGTTTACACGGGATCGATCCCAAATTTTGTTGTGTTTACACGGGATCGATCCAGGCAGCTTGTCACTAATTCCCAGACTCCTTATAAAGATTTGAGCATGC